>OX632361.1:12819211-12996711 GCA_951751655.1 Ophion costatus | reverse complement strand
TTCAATTAATTTTTGTAAAGTAATTGCAGGCGTGAATGCATTTTTTTTACTAGAAAATGAAATAGTATAAGACATTTTTTTATCAATTATCAAATAAAATTTCACAATGGCTAATACTTTTGTTATTTCTCATAATCGTCTCATTTAATTATTATTAATGTGATTTTGTATGATTTTCAAATTATTTGTAAACTTTTGTCAGTTATCTGAATATTATAGACATTTTTCTATAACGTACCTCTTTTGATGATTCCACTTTTAAAGGCTGTAAGTATGGTATGTCGACAGTCCAACTAAGACGTCGTGTTCTTTTTCGAATAGTCAATGCTGAAAAAAGGGAAGAGAAAGGCAAAATGTGCACTGTTTAGATCAATAACTTTTTTCTTTTTATTATTTATTCATACTTAGTTATATTGCCAACCGGTTACTCTTTTTGTTGATTCGTCAACTTGGACAGTTTTTTTTTACAACGAATTTTTTCGTAACTTTCAAATTTTCTTGGCGAGCATTTTGTCTCATTCGTAGTCGAATGTAATAAATAATCGAATACGATAATATATCGGAGGCGTGCACCATTGCATAGGCTCATTGCATAGGCTCATATTTTTAAACCTCTCCAAAGCTTGCGGTACTGCACCAAGATCATCTAGGACTTGGGGAAGATTACCCCCATGTGCATCAACGATACGCCCATACACATAATAAAAAAGCTCTTTTGTGGCCGTAAGCTTGACAAATCGTTGCGTGAGCAGTAGATTATGGCCGTTCTCCACTTTGCTCACAGCGTATGAGAAGAGAAAACTCCCGCCGTCCGCGTTCAATTCTCCGCCAGTCCACGGCTTCGGTATCGAGATCGATTGCTTTGTTCCTTCGGTGGTGCCCATACAACCAGAAATAAATGGTAATTCTAGAAAATATTTCAAATTCAACGCCTTTTAAAATTATTTTCATATAACATATTGCAGTGCACTCAATATTCAAACTCGATTGATATTTTATACATTTATTCATTTTACTGTTCAGATAACCGAAGATACTTACAGCTAAAGGCAGCTTCTGAAAGGTGGAAGTGACATGGCTCTTGCATCGATTCATTCGACTCAATGATGGGAGCTTCCGACGGCAGCATTTCGTTAGCTTCAAGATTTGAGCAATTGAATCGAATTTTTATACATATAAATATTTTATAGAATTTGAATATATTGAAAACGTCAATTATATTATGGCAGGTGTACGTTCATTTTATACATTTTTCATTCGATGATTTCATGAGATGTCATGGTTGGAGAATCATACAGTCATATAGTCAATAAATTATTAAATATTCATAGTGATTCATTGTCCAATTTTTTGTTCCAAAGTCACTGCACAAATTCGTATCTAGAAAAAAAAGAGAAAAAAATAGCGAACGACGAAGAGAGCAAAATATAAGTTTTAACATTTTTAATATTTCATATTTATTATATCTCGTGTTTAATTTTTATTCCAGGGTCCATCGTAAAAGAATAGAGCCAAATGAAGGAGAGGAAGAGAAAAAATATGTGAAATTCTTGTCATTGCGGCAAGGAATTTTCTTGAAATATTATTAGGGTGAATATATATGAAATGTGTCAATGAAATTCTTATACGATGGATAATGCAATTGATTTTTTCACAGGTTAAAATATAGCACGACTGAGGGAGAATATTGTGCACTAAATTGTCCATCAGGATTCTGTGCCATTGACTATTTTTAATGCCTTTCCCATAGAATTATGTCTGCCATTTAATAATAATGATAAAATAAGTAGAGAAAAAATATTCTTTATTCTACACTTTAATAACTTGTCATATTCCCCACAATAAATGCTGAATTCAAATGCTCTTTCAATATCCTTGATTCCTTAATCAGATTTGTAAAAAGCGGTACAATAAATGACAATAAAGTTTTTGTGCTATTCGACAAATGTCTACGCATTCTTTCCAGTTTTGTGCCGTCGAATTTCATACCACCGAAACATCAATAACTTAACATTCTAAATAATATGGAGCTTGAGTGGATAAAATATATGTACTTTGTGTCCAAGATGTCTCAATATGGTCATTGAAAGCGTCTGGTGAATAATCCATGCTCAATAACTCCGTCGAGGTAAAAGAACAATCCATCGATGAATCATTGTTGAATACTTCATGAAGCGCAGATGTATACATTGGAATCTCCTTCGATTCCACTGTCGAAGTAACAAAAGCTGCATCTTTTGGTGCATTTTCTAATTCGATCGTTGAAGGCTCGCTTGTAGAAAAATAACTGTGTTTGGTTTTCACATGTTTTCTTCGATGGAAGACTTGGCAACTATAGTGGAGTTCACTTGATTTAAATTGTCAAATTCAAAAGGCACTGCCAATGGATCGAGTCGAGGACGGGAATAAGGTACCTTGAATTGAATTCAACGTCATTATGACATTCGTAACAACACGGTACATAAAATCACGAAATAATTTCAGTCTCGATACAGTGATAAATAAAAAAAGATAAAATCAACTTACCTCTGCGATAACTCGACCGTTTAAGTTATGATTTACGCACTTTCTCAAAATGTATCGTTGGAGAAAATGTTTCTCACACACGAATTGCGAAGGCATGAGCTGAGAAATTCCTGGAATTGCAGTGATCCATTTTTGACGACGTTCGATATTCGACGGAACCCGAAACACCAAACGTTTTTCCTTTACTAACTGGCGTCCAGTGTCACACGTTGGAACCGCACACGAATTAGTCGTCATTATTGTGTAAAAATCCGCACGATATCACCGTCATAAAAAAAACACGTGGTTTTATTAATGACGGTTATGTAACACTTTATAGTAGCCGATTAAGTGAGGTTGTGTTGCCACATGCGTCTTCCGCTGTTTCAGCTATGATTTGATCGAAACGATGCGAGCGGCGGTCAAGGAAATTAACGAGCCCACAGTAAGACGACCACCCCCACCACCAATATTTGATTCAGTTGCAAGACCTGTTTGTAAGACCGTGCCCACGGTCTTACATACAGGTCTGGAAACTCGATGAAATTCGGGTGGTGGGGGTGGTTCCACTATTGAAACAGAAATCGTGGTGTCGCTAGCATCGAGGAGTCAGTTTTGACGCAACGGTCTGTTTTGACAGCGACCACATAACCTGAATATGGTCGTCGAGTAACCGCGAAGTAATGCCGAAGTCTTGTATAGTACCGGAGTGCAATAAGGCTTACAGAAGCCTAAAAGTGCAACGATCAATGTTTAAAGTGCCGTCGAACGGTGAACGCTTCGAAAAGTGGAAAACCGTGATTCCCGTCGAGAAAACGCCTTCACATTTCGTTTGTGAGAAGCACTTTGAAGAACGATATATTCTCCGAAAGTACGTCAAACATGACGTAAATGGGAGTGTTATTGCACAGGTACGTTTCAATTTTTGTAATTTACACAGCGAGGTTGAATATATTATAATTAATCGATAGTTATAATCGCGCTTGAAGACTTTTCTATACCTTGCTGCTCACTGAACTTATGAATATGGTTCACACGCGTGATCCGTAACAATCCAATTGTTAAGTTTTCTGCTAGACAAATCACAAAAAAAGTGAAATATGCATGGCATTCAATAGAATAGAAGGTGTTTCTTCTTTTTTCTCCAAAATGTCAGTCGTATCTGAGAACACTGATAATTTGCAAATGATTAGCTATTTCTATAATTTCCATGTTTTTAAAAAAATCAAGGTTGCGTACAATCATCCCCGTTCTACACGAAGCTGCTATCCTCACAATATTTACGCACACTGAGGAACCGTGCGATTCAACTGTACCCTTCAGCTCAATAGAAGTTGATGGAGGAATCGAATTAACTAATCCGACAATGGATTCTCTCATAGAAAGTATGTAAAGCAAGTGCTCTGTTTCCAATAAAAAATCGTTATTATTTTGCATTTTTTTCACAAAAACAGAAACTGTTAAGTGGTCAATACCAAACAGTTCTTACGTTATCATTGATGCAATGGAGGTGTCGATGACTGATACGGATGTGGTACCTCCGACCTGTGCGATTCAAGCATCTGTGGATATCGGAAAAGCTCCAACAGATACAGCAGTTTCACCTTCGTCAGATCGTAGTTCGACATTTAGCATTTCGGCAGTCACTATCACTGAAAGTAATGTATACAAAAGCCATTCTGCATGTTTGTATTTATTTCAGTTTAACATATTTATTTTTATTTTATTCATTGCACACCAAATTTATCAACACCGTATTTTCCGAACATTTCAGAATATCTGAAAATAGAGAAAGACTTACATTCTCATCTGTGCATTGCTATCATCCTTATACGTCTTGCCCTCATTGTCCATGCCCTTGGCCTATGCCTATGGTCTTCAATGTAATGGTCCTTGGGCGCCTAGTTAGATAATCCTTGTGTTACTTGTTTTCACGATCTTCGTGGTACATGCAATCATCATGGTTTTTTCTCATAGCCAAATATGTTTGTTTCTCGGTTGTTACAGGTTCATCAATCGGACATCACAACGATGAGACTTCTACGACTTTACCTGCGCCATGGGTTGCTTTTAGATTGTCCAGACAACCAGATCAGTGCATAGCATTTTCGTACGTAGAATAAACTAACAACTCTCATAGCACGATGGTAGAACCGTTGAAACCATCATCCCAGTACAAAGAATTGTTTTTAATTCTTTCGCTACTATCAATTACAGGTAATAATTTAAATAATATATATTTATCTAACATTATCGGTTTTATGTCTATCACCTTTGATGCGTTCCTTTTTACTGGGACGAAAGTTAAATTTAAATAGAATCTTAGATTTGAATGCAATTTTTTCCACTTCGCCGTGTTTATTTTTTGTGCTTGTAAATAAATTAATCAAATCATAACGTGCATACTTCCAGGGTACTTATGCAAGCAAGTTCTGAAGAAATATGATGCGTGTGTCATCTGTCGCGAAGGGATCTGCTTGAGTTCTGATAGCTCACCTGCTCTTTCTAAATTGGTTGACATGAAATCTCGTGGCGGGTTAATCCATGCCAATGCAAAATTCTTTAATCTAATACACTACCTTGAAATGTGTTTTGCGAAGCATTTCTCAACGGTCGACGTGTTTGATTTAACACTCAAAGATGTATTGACGGGATATAAGTTTTCTTTTCCATGTGAAAAACATGGTTCGGATATTTTATCATACGCGATTATTTATTACATAAGGTTGCGCATGAGGCAAAACGCCTTTCAAGAAAATATGAAATTAAAAAAAAAATTTGTCGTAACAAAAAAGATGTCTAAATTGACAAAGGAATAATCGAACGATCAACAAAAAGGAAATAAAGATTTGGTTTTTTCGTTATTTTGTACATTCCATCCCCCCCTCCCTGCCCCCCCCTCCCTGCCACCCGACAATAATGACTAAAAATCGTCCTTATTGCCATTATAAGACGCCATTATTAAAATTCAAAGGGATAAATAATTGTTATTTTATGATTGATAAACGCAAAATTATATTTGCGCTGTAGTATAAAATGCTATCTCCATATATAGTGTTAGGGAAAACAACAGATGATGAACACGTATACGTAGAAATATTTGCAAGTAGTAACTCCGATAAGTACTGCTTGCAAGCATTGGTTAGTAGAGTGAGTATTGTTGTCTCTCTCGCACACTGACTCCTCGATTGCAGCGCCTCTCGCGGCCAACTTCAGCAAAGGAACCATGTGAACTAACGGAGTTTTCAGACCTGTATGTAAGACCGTGACCAAGGAGACTAGAGAGAAGGAGTCGACACTCCCGCCTAAAACAGTTCTTTCAATCGGTCGCAGAGATATAGTGCTCAGTTCCGCCGCAGGCGTCGCTAGTGTTCCCCAGAGCCCACAATATATAGTAATACAAAACTGCATAAGGTGAAACTGACCGTGTTATGGCGGCAAAATTGTTTGCGCCTGTCAAACACAAAAATATCTGTCGTGTACACCAGCACAGCAGCTATATAAAACCTTCGCCAGCGAATTCTTTTTCAGCGAATTTAATTATTTTTTTTGCGACGGCAACGCAAAGAAGCAGCAGGGAGTATTTCAAGACTTACTGTTAAATTATAAATCTAATCTGAGTTTTTTTCCAAATTTTTTTGTTAAGGTTTTAGGTTACGGTGACCCAGTCCGCGCGGATCTGCACGGTGATTGAAGGTAAATATTAACTATTTTCCATTCTGCAAGACGTAAATTAAATTCAATTGTAATTTAATATTTTTAATGTAAATTTATTATTAGAATTGTAAATTAAAATCATATTCAATGACAATTTTGCGAGAACTTGAATGAATCGGTGGCACGTATATGGAATGTATAAGTATGTATAAGATTGTTTTTAGACTGTCAAAATATCTTGACATTTAGTATTTGAATATTTCTATTTTTCTTTCAGAAGAATGGTAAAGGTGTGTGCGGTGCCAGGATGCCAGAGCGGACGTCGCAAAGACCGAAGGGAGCGACAAGGCTTGGGACTGCGCCAGATCTCTCTTTTTTCCATTTCCAAGGTAACAGAATTATTATTTATTTATTGTAATTAAATTACACTTTTTGCATGCGTGTGTGAGCAACAGCTACTCAAGATATGACGCTTTGATCATTTTTTAAAATAATAATAACTGTGAATACTTTTGTTTGTCTCGCAGTGCAATAACAGGCGCAGTCAATGGAATAAGGCACTCGGCTTTGAATTGAAAGCCAATCAGAATATGTGCCAGTACCATTTCGCAGAGTCCATCCACAAATGCGATAAAATTATTTTGACCGATGGCACCATCTACGAGGCACCGCTGGTTCCATGGAGGTTGACGCAAGACGCTGTGCCAATTTCTCGCAACAATGACCCAATGGATTGTGAGGTAAGCATTCTTATATGAATTATATCAGTGGTGATAAATACAAATTATGGAAGCTTTGAATTTTTTATAAATTTCAAAGAAGCAAATTCGTCAAAATTCGAAAAAGAAGTTGCAAATTGAAATTTGCATATTGCTTTCTCGCAATTCTGCACGATGCTTGAAGTCTTCAGGGCTCTATTAAGTACATAATAAGGTATATATAGATATTTTTCCTCAATTAAAAATAAAAGAAATAGCGTCATAACGCGTTTTTTCTCGAAACTACGTTTTTTTAAACTGATGGGCAGCAAAACTCGTGCAATTTTTATCCGATTGAGTTAAAATTTGAACTGCAGCTTCTTAGATATATTATCTAAAGCGGTATTCAAAATTATTATTAAATATTGATTTTTCGCA
Source organism: Ophion costatus (assembly GCA_951751655.1). NCBI lineage: Eukaryota > Metazoa > Arthropoda > Insecta > Hymenoptera > Ichneumonidae > Ophion > Ophion costatus. The sequence continues at coordinate 12,989,413 of OX632361.1, read as the reverse complement.
ACATGGCACCAGTTTGAAAAAAAATTCAAACCTGATAAAAAAACGACCACAATTTGTTTATAAAAACCGTAATTTTTATCCGATCGTGAAAATCGTGTGTATCGCTTTAGATAATGTATCTAAGAAGCTGCAGTCAAAATATTGAGTCAATAAAAATTGCGCTAGATACTGCCCACTGGTTTGAAAAACATGGTTTCAAGAAAAACGCGTTATGACATCACTTTGTATTTTTTATTTAAAAAACATATCTGTATATACCTTATTATGTACTTAATACAGCCCTGAAGTGAATTTTTTGATCGCTTCATTAGTAGAGGAAAAAAAAATTCCCAAAGAATGCTTGAATTTTTCGCGCTCCAGAGGGGTCTAACCCCTTCAGTTTTTTTCTAATACTTATTACTATTAAAAAATTTCAGAATAACAACGTCGTCAAAGAAGAACCTCCGAGAACTACCCCCATCATTATCAACCCGGCAATGGAAACGGCACTATCCGTTCATAACGCAGTCGAAGAAGGACCACCGAGAAATAGCCCGATCATTCTCGAGCCGGCAATAGAAACGGTACCATCCGTTCCTCCTGAACCCTGGATGGGAGAAATATTGAGCATTGTGGAGAGGGCTGTAACTGCGTTTACGATGGGTCTACTCAAGGATGAATTGAATGTGGGACTGCTGCCGGAATCGTGGGCTTGGACTCAAAAGTCCTCAGGAGTGGTTTTCACTCTCGTTGGGCAGTCCAATTTCCAACCCCAACTTCACTTGGAGGTTGATCTCAATCTTTCTTTACAAGTAAGTATAAACATTTTAGTCATGGTATTGAGGGGTTACGTCTAGTTGGCGGCCAAAAAAGCGCGCTGTTGTGCTTTTGTTGAGAAAATGGTTGCAGGTTTCGAACTGTTATTTTTCACACTAAAGGACATATATTTGAGTATACTTCATGTTTTTATTGGAAAAATTCATAAATGTAGAAGATACGCGTTTTTCTCGAAACGACTTTTTTAGAATCGGTGACCACGATATCTCAAAAACGAGTGGACCGATTTACTTGATCTATTGCACACATTTTTTGTATATCATAAGACGGTCCTTAATCGAAGGACTTTTTTTCGTTGCATACCTTTTTTATATCAAAGAAAATGAAGTGATTTTTTTTTACCGAAATTTAGCCTTTCACTTTCGATCGGCGACCATGTTAACAAAAATTAATATTTTATCAAAGCGTTCGATTAAGGACTAGATAATGCGATACCAATACTAAATTTATTTGGTTTTTTGAGTCGGATGATTGGTTGGGAAGTTGCACTGGTGACCGCGGAAGCCCTTTTTTGAACAGTGGTCCGCGCGATACACTATATCTTTTACAATTATGAATTTTTTCCAATAAAAAAATTGTGAAACATACTCGAAGATATATCCTTTAGTGTGAAAAAAAACTCGAAACCTGCAACCATTTTCCCAAAAAGAAATCACAAAAACACGCCTTTTTCGGCTGCCAACTACATGTAACCCCTTGATGAAGTTTTCAAAATTTTTCTGCAGTAAACATTGCTGTTTAATCCTTTATTGTTATTATAGATTCGGACAAGCACGGATAAAGTCATATTGTTGAACGACCAGGTGGAATCCATGGAGGACATTCGTCAGTACCTCAAGATTTTGAATAAAGTCGACATCTGCAGCGGGACGGGCATCGAAAGTGAAAGGTTAATATCTTTCAACACTGATATTGAAATCAATTCTTGGTTCTACAGGTTTATTTTTCTTTGATGTCGTCATTCCCATTGCATGGGTATTCTGGACGACAATGAAACTTGCAATTTTCGGAGACGAAACTTGCGATGCATGCTGTGCCAACGCCTTCGCAGAGCACTGAAGAAAAGGGAGGAACGACGTACGAAATTGGCGCGCAAACGGAATCGAAAACTGAGGAAGGCTGATTTGGCCCGAAAGAAATTCGTACGTCTAAAACGAAAGGTACTTTGAGAACAACTTGTTTTATTGCAGTATGTAAACTAAGTTGTGAACTAAGTACAATTTTAAGCGTTAAAAAGGTTTTCGCATGTTCGCTGTAATACATCATTGCAGTGTGACAAGCCGAAAAGTGCCTGTTTTAACGCGATTTTTTTTCAATAGTTATAGCACGCTAATCAGCCTGATTTTTCTATGTCTCATTTAAACAGTTTTAAAGAACAGGAAACGAATTATTAAACATTCGTTTTCATAATTTTTATTCGGTTTTGTATAATTGAAAATGTCTTCTAAACAAAAACAGGTCCTGACGGTGCGCACAATTCCAGCCGTAATTATTATCTAAAACGAAATTCTAAATAATATTATTACGTGGCATAAGTGTCGCTATGGAGGGTTTGATGTCCTATTTTAAATTGACAAAATGGCGGCGGCCCGAACAAAAAGTATCGAATTCAACGCATTTTTCAACAATTTTTTATTAATAAAAAATGAAGAAATGAAAATAAAAATAAAAAACTTCCATACCAAGATACTGACGCGCATGCCAATTAATCATATTTTTTAGAATTTCGTTGTAGATAATAATTACGGCTGGAATCATGCTCACCGTCAGGTCCTTTTTTTTCTTTACAAGACATTTTCAATGATACAGCAACAATTTAAAGAAAAAAGAAAATAAACGTTTATAAATTAATTTCCTGCTCTTCAAAAGTGTTTAAATGAGGCACAAAAAGCAGGCTAATCAGCGGATTTTAATAATTAAAAAAGAAATTACAGAAAGAGCTATTTTTCGACCCATCACACTGGAATGGGTGACACGACAAAATAACCGAGTGACCAAATAACCAAACGACAAAATAACCAAACGACAAAATGTCCGCAATAAAATACATAATTATGTATATTTATATTTCCATCTTTAATTTCATTTTCAATTTAGCACCACTTGAATGGTTGGCACTCTGGTGTTGAAAATGGATAAATATAGCAAAACTCGTAACACGTAGTACGGATAAAAGAAATTGAGAGGTGGTCGGTAAAATCGTATGATAATGTAGTGGGCGTGAATTTGTGTGTTAACGTGAAAAGATATGATACATGAATAAATAAAAAAATTGTTGAATGACATGAAATAAATAAATGAATTAAATAAAACAATGAAAATGAATAAATCTAGCAAAACTGGTAATAAATATGGTGAGATATATATTAGAATATATAAATGTAATAATAAATAAATAATATAAATCATCATTCTGTGTTGAATGTTCCTTTATTGATTAAACTTTATTTTGTGTTATTTTGTCTCTTGCCCCCCCCCCAACTACCCCCCCCCCCCCGCTATCCAACACTCTCCATAAAGGTGTTTCGCACGCATCCCCGTTGATGTGGTGGACCTTTGGATATTTTGTCGTTTGGTTATTTTGTCGTGGATATTTTGTCTTTGGATATTGTGTTACGGAACCACTGGAATGATCCCACAACAATGACTGTTGATCGTATATGCTCCATTCAGAAGTTGTGCTATTAGCATCAATTAAATGGAAATGTCGATTATTTATGTTAATGTAATTTTTAGAATGAGAAATTGCGTTCAGATGTGGCTGATCTGAGACGCGAGTGTTTGAGAATTGAGAGAGAAACACTCGAGAAGAGTATATCTACTCTACCCGAGACTCAAAAACAAGCCGTGCGAACTTGTTTTGAAGCCGCAAAACTGAAAAACAGCAAAGGCCGCCGATACCCCATTGATTGGATATACGAGTTCCTTTTGATGCGCATCAAAAACAGTGGTCTATACGATCATATTCGAGATCGTAAAATTCTGCCACTTCCCTGCAGAGAAACACTGAATCGATATATTCAGAAGATAAGCTCATCAGCATATGGTTTTCAAACTGCCATTTTTGAGTGCATGAAAACGAAGGGCTCACAAATGAAGTCCTCTGAAAAACGAGGTACTGCAATCCAATTGATTTTTTTTACATATTACTATTTCTTGATTATATTTATAAATCAGCTTATTGTAATTGTATATTTCAGGTTCGCTTCTCGTCGATGAGATGAAATTGAGTGAGTCCATCTCGTTTAACAAGCAGACTCTGGAGTTTAATGGTTTCGTTGATCTCGGGCAGTACACTCCTGAAGGAAAAAAGAACACTCGTGCAGACCACGCTTTGGTTTTTATGTTTCAACCATTCCAAGGACGTTGGGTGCAGGTTCTCGGCTGCTTCCTAACCAAAGACTCGGTGACAAGTGCTATATTGCACAAGCTTATTTTGGACTGCATTATATTGCTATCGAACAGCGGATTCCACGTTGACGTCGTCACCACTGATGGAGCTCAATGGAATAGAGCAGTGGGGTCTATCTTTGGGATTGAGGACGGAAGATTCAGCTGCGAGCATCCGTGTAATCATAATAAACGTCTGTGGATGATATCCGATTTCCCACACTTGGCAAAATGTTTCCGAAACGGCTTGATCAGACGCAGGTTTATTGAGGTAATTAATTACTACTCATTACGCATTGTAATAGTATACATATCGCTTAATTGTAAGCAAAGAAACAAATTTATGATAATGAAAGTCGTTGTGCTCTTAAACAGTCATCTGAGCTGTACCTAAGAAAGAAAAGAAAGAATGAATTGTATAGCGCTGTACTTGAATATTATATATCGTTTCAGACACCCGACGGTACGGTAGAAAAGAATCACTGGGAGGCGTTGATTAAATTTGAGCAGTTCATGAAACCCAACATGTGTATTGCTTACCGCCTAACGCCGGCTCATTTGAATCCCGTAGGATATCAAAAAATGAACGTGCCTTTGGCTTTTCAAGTAAGTTGTTTACCGGTTTTTATACAATTGATATTCGTTGTTACTTATCCCAGTTCTAGAGTTGAACTTAAACTATGTTTTGTCATTCAACAGCCGATCAAAGTTAATTGTTAATATCCGGAGATACATTCCATTATTATTTTTTCGAATGATTTCAGTTGTTTTCGCTCCCAGTCCGCGTCGCCATGGAGATTTATCGGAACAAGCCTGAGTGTCCCGAGTTGGTGGATTCGCAGCCAACGCAAAAGCTTTGCGAAAGAATGGACAATCTCATAACAGCTATGATATCGCGTACGCCTCAAAATGCTCTGCGTGGTTCAGAATACTGCCCTCGGAAAAAGGTACGTTTACAAAGCAGATTAATGAGAAGTAAACAAAAATATTGATGCTTCAGGTCAAATTGGACTCAAAGATGAACACCCAAATTTTCCGATAATGACAATTGAATGTTGAGTTTTTGTTCCACAACAGGATTTCAACTCGTTCGAGGAAATGAAAGCAGGCTAGCATAGCATATCAAACGATCGGAATGCTTTATGTATTTTCTTGTATTTGTTTTATTTAATCGAAAATCTTGACGAATTATGTTTTGAGCCATTCTTGAGATGAAAGTAGGATAAAATCGATAAATCGATGAATTTGGACTCAGTATAGGACCCCTACTGCTCCAAAAGATATTGCTCATTCGATAAATCACTTACGATGCTAATAATGTAGCATGTACATTGAAATGGACGCGTACTAATTTCCAATTATTTTTAGCATTTAGCGGGACAGCTGTTACATTTCACGGACTGCTGAACCTATCAACGTTGGAATTTCACCCGTCGTCGCTCTGGATCGACCCATTTTACAATTTTGTGCAATTCAGACTCAATAAGTCCTTCTAGAAAGGAATTGTTGAGTCTGAATTGTGGCAGCTTCTTGGTAACCGTAATCTTGGAACATTTAAGTGTGAACATTTACGTTCTTCGTTAATGCACTAATTTCATAAGTAAACAATAGAAATCGGTTACCACAGTAAGTGTTAGGGTATTCCAATTTTATTTTTTCTCTCTTTTACGGCTTGGTTTGCATGAATATTTCGTTTCTGCATTATGAAGATAGCGGTGAACATCACAGCACCTCTCAATTTTATTGCTACACTCTTATGCTTGTTTTTATAATCTAATATTCGTTTCTTGTTTTCTTCTTTTTTTCACTTTTGATTTACAGAGGTTACATTACCACTAATGTACTTCTTGTACGAAGAAACATCTTGCCTGATTTTTAATTTTGTCTGACTGCATTTAACTTTTCATCTATTGCATGGCAACTAACTTCCACATGCGTTTACTATCAAGATTAGGCAATAATTGAATTCGACGCTTTCTTGAGAGAATGGGAGTCCACTACACCGAAGTCAGAGATGCCCATATCTTCAAGTACGATTAACGGCTTTAAAGTCACGTTGGGCGCTACATTGGAAATTCTCGACACTCTTCAAAAGCAAGAAAATTTTGAGTACCTCATGACTGCTCGCTTGAATCAAGATGCATTGGAGGTATGTAAAACTTTTATTCTTCTTGTTCCTTGAGGCAATGCATACTATGCTCGTTACCATGCTCGATAGACTGTAGTAACTATTTGACACTATTCTGAACGCTGTTGTTTCAGAGATTCTTCGGAATGATGCGTGGAGCGTTAGGGGACAACGATCATCCGGACCCTAAATTATTCGCTCAACTGTACCGTCTACTGTGCAGTTACTCGTTAATCAAGCCACCAAAAAATTCCAACGTCAGCGGCACGGAACTTCTGCAAGTGTTGATGCAGACGAAAGATTCCTTGGCTGACTCAAGAAAGCCTCGCACTGAATGGGTGGAAAAACTTGACCGATTGCTTGAGGGAGGTTCTGTTGAGGATGGACCTGCCGAAGCCAACGAGCACCACGATCACGGTTACTCGTTATCCTGCTCCATGAGCACATGGAACGACGATCGCGTCCATGATCATACCTACGACGTATGCCGCACGAGTTCAGAAGTACAGGCTTACATCGCTGGATACGTAGTGCGAAAAATGCTCAAGCAGATCAAGTGTCAAGATTTCATTGAAACATTGCAATCTGACAACAACGAACCAGACGAGTCGAGAGATGCGATGATTAATCTTATGAATCAGTACGGAGGCTTACTGCATCCCAGTGACGACCTATTCCAACTCACGGGGACACTAGAGTCAACGATTCTTGACGTCGTTGGCAAGTTCGGTATCACCATCAATACGCTCCATACGGCGGTAGAGAGATTGTCCGAGCACAAAGGTTTGCCGATGGTTGGATGTGAGGATCACCGGCAGGAGACAACCCGCAGGATTGTCGATTTCTATATCGTCATGCGAGGTCATTTTTTGGCCACGTCGTTCAACGCAAACAATGACGAAGCGCGTATCAAAACGAAGAGGATGCGGAAGAACGCGAAGCTTTGAAGGCTTACTATTCTTCGGTGTACATTTCGTGACGTTGGAAAAGACAAGAAAGGTTTGATCTAAAATTTACACGTAATATTGCAATAGATAAATTAATAACGAATAGGTGTGACATTATGTTTTTAAAAAAGCGTTTGTATTTTTCAATCGAATGCGGTTTAGAGTACCAACGGGCGAGTCTCATCATGTCTGCGAATCTGCATCTCTCACGTTTGCATCAAGGAGAGTATTAATTCATTTTATATATAAATAGTACACACTTTAGTAGTTTCTAGATATTTTCATGATGCACATTTTTTTGTTTTCAGCCTGCGGAAGCGAGCCCTGACCTTCCAGATGGAAGCAATAGCCCTTTTCAGGGCTCCAAAAATTTTTAACGTAAAACAACACACATATTCCCCCCATTCTCGCAGAAAATTGTATCGGGACCGATCATTTGTAGCCTGTGGAAACGAGCCCCGACCTTCCAGATGGAATCAACAGCCCTTTTCAGGGCCCCAAGAACTTCTAACGTTAAACAACTCACGCATTCATGCCATTCTCGCTGAAAATTTTTTCGAGATCTTTCGTTCAAGTGTATATATATGCATACATATATATACACTTCACCAAGGGTCTTCAATATTTATGATTTTTACTATTTTTATACTATACGAAGCCTTCCGATAAAGAGTACTGACGTATTGAAAGTGATCGGGATGTACTGATATTTATAAATAAAAAACTTCCCTCTTGATGTAATCGAACTAATAATGAAGATGACTCCTCGCGAATCAATGAGATAAAGGGAAAAGGAAACACTCTAGGTAGGAATTATAAAACAAAGGCCATAGCCGGGTAAGTAGCGAAAAATTGCCCCCGCATTTTTTCCAGCGAAATTTGTAGTATATTCTGAGGTATAAAAAAAACGATTTTTCTGAAAATTTCATGCCCGTCAACGCAATGGTTTTAGAAAAATGAATTTTTTAAAAATATCCACAAACATTTTTTTTTCCGGGAACGGTACAGTGGATCGATTTGATTTTTTTTTGGTACTTGTTCCAATCAAACGTCTTACGAAATAAAATTACATCTTGCGAAAGATCAAGGTTTGAAAAAAAATAATTTTCCTTGTTTTATTATGTTTTACTATAATCCACTTGGGGTACAATAGCGAAAATGTTTTCATATAATCTTTGGGCACCTTATTAGATTATATAATTTTTTCAAAATGATCGGTTTGGTACGCCACAGTGAAAAAAAAGAAACATACTTTATTGATATATTTCAGTTATATAGATATATAACTAAAATATATCAATAAAGTCTGTTTCTTTTTTTTTCACTGTGGCGTACCAAACCGATCATTTTGAAAACATTATATAATCTAATAAGGTGCCCAAAGATTATATGAAAAAAATTTCGTTATTGTACCCCAAGTGGATTATAGTAAAAAAAAAATAAAACAAGGAACATTATTTTTTTTTAAACCTTAATCTTTCGCAAAATGTTCTATAATTTTATTCCGTAACACGTTTGATCGTAACAAGTACCAAAAAAAAATCGAATCGATCCACTGAAGCGTTTCCCGAATTTTTATTGTTTTTTATTTTTAAAAAATTCATTTTTCCAAAACTATTGCGTTGGCGGGGATGGAATTTTCAGAAAATTTGTTTTTTTTTCTTATACCTCAGAATACACTCCTAATTTCGCTAGAGAAAATGCGGGGGCAATTTTTCCCTACTTACCCGGCTATGGTCTTTCAACTATTGATGGCAGTAAATTAAAGAATATATTCTTCCATGTTATTTTTGTTCGATTTCTTTTGGGATTGGACGAGTCCTTTGATCGGTTAAAACTGCTTCAATTCGCTCGTACAACCAAATATCTATACGAAAGCAGAAGAAAAAAATTTTAACTACCGAGGCTCGAACTCAGGACCTTCATACAGTAATCTAGCGTTCTACCAACTTCGCCACACAATGATTTGCCAATAAAATCTTCTCATATTTAAGTGATTGCCGTGCTGGGGGTTCAATTAGGCTTGACGGCTTGTTCGGTACGTTCATCGCTTTATTCGCGTTTCATTATAATTAGCTATATTTTTAAACATAACAGGCAAATCATAAGTTTCTATAATAAAATACCTCGTGCTGTACTTATTATATAATTATTATATCTCATGTGCTTATTATATAATAAGCCCATGTGAATAAAACAACACGAGTTGTTTTATTAATAGTTATTTATATTTCATTTATTATATATATGTACACAATATTATTATATATTATAATAGAAGGGATCCCCACTTGGGTGTATTATCGTTCGGGTGTGCGAAAGAAAACAAACCATGACTATTCCAAGTGAGTACGAGAGAGAAACACGATCACTCCAGTTTTGTGATTGGTCGTTGCGGCGGAGCTCGGACCTTATGCAGTTTTGTATTACTATATATTATGGGCTCTGGGGAACACTAGCGATGCCTGCGGCGGAACTGAACACTAACTCTCTGCGACCGATTGAAAGAACTTTATACATACAGGCTAGGATAGGGAGTTTGGACTCCTTTACTCTAGTCTCCTTGACCGTGACCGTGCCTTTACTCTAGTCTCCATGAACACACCCAAGGAGACTAGAGAGACCGAGTCGACACTCCCTACTCAAACAGTTCGTTCAATCGGTTGCAGAGGTGTAGTGCTCAGTTCCGCCACGGGCATCTCTAGTATTCTTAAGAAACGATAATATATTGTAATACAAAACTGCATAAGGTGAAACTGGCCGTGTTATGGCGGCAAACTTGTTTGCGCCTGTCAAACATAAATATATCTGTCGTGTACACCAGTACAGCAGCTATATAAAACCTTAGCGAGCGAATTCTTTTTCAGCGAATTTAGTTATTTATTTGCGGCGGCAACGGCAATGAAGGAGGAAGGGGTATTTCAAAATTTACTGTTGAATTACTCGTGTTGTACTTATTACACAATTATTATATCTAATGTGCTTATTATATGATAAGTCCATGTGAATAAAACAAGACGAGTTGCTTCGTTAATATGTGCTCTATTAATATTATATATATTTTATTTATTATATACATGTACAAAATATTATTGTATATTATAATGGGAGGAATCCCCACTTGAGTGTATTATCGTTCGCGTGTGCGAGAGAGAACGCACCATGACTGCTCCCAGCAGCCCCCTGGCACTCAGCTCACTGGCTAGTCTCTCGATGACGCCAGCCGCTACGTGGCGCTGACAGTACTCCGCGCCGTCTGTGCTGCGCTTGCGCCACTCTTTTGGCGTATTTTATTTCATAACAAATAACTAAAAAATATTGAATATATACATATAAGTGTAGTAAATATGTACAAAATGTTTAGCCTGTTGTCTTAATGACAAGTCGAATAAATATACAACAGGCTAGAAATTCTGTACATATTTGACAAATTTACATGTATATGTTCGACTATTTTTTACTTATTTGTTATGAAATAAAAATTATCAAATTATTTCTCCGCAATTATATCTATATTTTATTATAAAGGTAGGACAGGTAGGAGATTAAATTTACACAACGGGTTCGATAGTACCAAAAATATATTTTACTTGAAGCACGGCTTCAAAAGTGATCGTGTTACAGTAGTTTACGTTTGACAATGTTTAGCCATCTTCTTTCCGATTTGATAATTAATTGTCTTGTCCGCGCACACGTAAGACAAGACAATTATTAACAATTTTTTACGAATTTTATGAATGTAGGATGTAGCATCAGACCCATCAGCCGGTTAACCTGGCCTGGCCATCACGGCCAGCGGGGGGTTCGGGCAAGGGAGTAGGGGCGCGGAAGCATGCCAGCGCCGCGCAGTGCGAATTACCTACGGCGCATAGAACGAGGAGAGGTTCTCTATAGGAAATCAGAGGAGTGTCAGGGGCATGGAGGCTAAATGGAGGAGGTCGAACTCTTATGGAAGACATATGAAAAATATGACTACAAAATCGTTTGATAAAGTGAGGCGCAGCGATCGCACTATTACCATGAAGTTAGTTGCGTGCGAGAGAGACAGAATAAGGATATCCTGAGAAGTGAGTTGCATGTGACAGAGATGGAAGACATCAAAGCTTACAAGAAAATTGATCTCATTATGATTATGATTATTTATATTATTGTTAAAACTAAGTAGAGAGCAATCATACAGCAATAATAGTGTGAATATCCTTGAAGCTTTGATGCTAATTCTAAGCAGAGCCGCAATTGAAATACAACGATTCTAACATTAAGTTGCGATAGGCAAGATAGCCCCGGGAATAACGCTCCGGCTACGAAAACGAGGTCGTGAGTTCAAATCCTCCTCGGCAAAATTTTAGTTTGCCGAATGAACCGTACGAACGGGTTGACAATGCTCAATTCTTATTGCAAATCAAAGTGTAATATTATGCACAATAACATGTTTAATGATAAATTTTCATTGCAAAGTGCCGTGAACCCTCACATATGGCAAAATGAAACACCTTAAGAAATGACCAAATGAAACAGTGTAAGAGAGACTTGAAAAATCAAATAAAAAAGTGTGACATACGATGAAGGTGTAACCGGGCTATAAGAGGAAATTTGCGATTTAAGTGAAAAGTACGAACAATAATCAGAAAATGTCAAGGACCGTGTAAGGAAGATGAATGTAAAAGATTGACGTATGAAAATCTATGAAAAATGAGAGAAAGTGACTAAGAACAGAGAGGAAACAGAATATAACAATGCAGTACCTTTGGCACCTTAAACAATGTCAATTGTCGTGCTGAACGTATATCTCTATCAGCTTTGTCAGCATTGATGCCGCGGTTACAGCCTGCTATAGCACACACTTTCCCCATCCAGTTTCAGAATTAAAATCATTAATGCCATAAGAACCTCATTAAACTTGGAAAGTGTATAGTAACGTAACTTATTACTAGGTAAACAGACAAACAACCATTAGTCACGAGGGACCCATGTGTAAGGTTATGAAAATTGCAAACAATCGGATTAGAGATGAAAGTACTTATGCTTAGCTCACGATACTGACCTTGATATCGATGCGGAATAACGTTTAATCTGATATAAGAAGAACACTCAATTCTTTTCACTTCACGATTAAAAATCTAATTTATAAATCACTAATGCTGCACTTTGTCTTCGGTGTTCGCTGTTTGTTTGGGAATATAGCACATGAACAAACAATTATTGCCTACATCCGATACGTCTTTCATCTCTCTCACATGCAACTAACTTCATCATAACAGCGCGATCGCTGCGCCTCAGTATATCAAATGATTTTGCTGCCAATTTTTAAGACACAGTTCGGACTCCTTTACATACCCTCCATGGTCAGGGGGCTGGTTTTGCGCACGACTCGTTTCATTGCGCAGTTGCGCGTTGCGCATCATTATGCGCATGCGCACTTGTTCGTATCAAAATGATGAGACCCAACCACGGTCTTACATTATCGTTGAAAGTCTCTTGAACGTGTTCGAAAGTGTCTTGGAGGTCGACAAACCCCTCGTGAATATCTTTAGAAGTCTCTTAAGCGTCTTCGAATCCCTCATGAATGTCTTCAAACGTATTGTGAATGTCGTCATAAGACTCTTGAACGTATTCGAAAGTTACTTGGACATCTTCAAACCCCTCGCGAATGTCTCTGCAAGTCTCTTGTCTTCGAATCTCTTGTGAATGCCTTCAAACGTCTTATGACCGTCATCGAAAGTCCCTTGAACGTCTCACGAACATCTTTAAATGTCTCATGATCGTTGTAGAAAGTCTTTTGGAACTCTTCGAACCCCTCGTGAATGTCTTTGAAAGTCTGTATTAAGAGTCCCTCATGAATATCGTCAAACGTATTATGAATGTCGTTGAAAGTCTCTTGAACGTGTTTGAAAGTGTCTTCGAACGTGGATGTCGACAAACCCCTCGTCAATATCTTTGGAAGTCTCTCAAGCGTCTTCGAATCCCTCATGAATGTCTTCAAATGTATTATGAATGTCGTCGTAAGTCTCTTGAACGTATTCATTACATACTTACATTACATACAGTCTTTCATACTGGGCTTGCAACGAACGTGGTGGGGGGTTGTGTGTCGCGTCCAAACGAAAGTACAACTTATGGCCACGAGAGCGGCGCAACGAGTTATTCATAAGCTTCATAAGTTTATAGCACGGATTTGGCGGAATCTTAACCAATCTTTTGATAGTCATATGCAGTCATACATGCATATATGAATATGTTTACGGCGAAATACAAAACAGCTTCGAGCGAAATTGATTATTTTGCTTCCTCATGGATGAAGCTTTGTGATAGTGAATTTTTTTCCAGTTTTCAATGTCAATGCGCTTAAAATGTCCCAAAACATCGAAAAATTATATCTAGAAAAAATATCCGGATGTGCTGGAACTTTGCACACGGAGCACTTCTCTTTTACGGATTTTCGTCCCGTGTTGCAGGTCGGAACCGCACGGAAATTAGTGGTCATTATGCATTTATCTCTCTTGTTATTGATTTCAATCACGGTATTTAGAACCTTGTGTCGTAATGTCACTCATATGCGTTTCTATGAATAGCTGACAGCGCCGCGTAGTGGCGAAAAAATCGAGACGATAACGCGGCTACTCCCACCGCTCAAATTTGCCTTGGTTGCAAGACCTCTATGTAAGACCGTGTCTTACAAATCAAGGTCTGGAAACGACCGTGGTGGGGGTAGGCACTGTTAACGAATAAACGATTTTTTCCAATTTTTTGTCACTACGTGGCATTGCTATCGGCGAGTGAGTGTGTGACAAGCACAGAACAGCTTCCGTCCGTCTCTCTCACTGTTCGCGATGATCCGAAATGCACATTACCTTTTTTGTGGGGTCGGGGGGCGAAGGTGGAATAGAGGTAGATGAGAAAGAATTGTGGAGTAAGGACGGGGGATTGTGGAAGAGAATAGAAGTGGGGCTTGTAAAAAGGGACAGATCCTGTATGGGTGGAAGACCAATATAAAAAAAAATTTCAATACTTACTCTTTTGGAGTGAAATGGATTTTTATTCGAATTTCAGTCAGAGTTTCTTTCGACGACGAAAGGAAAAAAATACGCAACACATGGAATGCTGAATATACAAATACCTTTATTGGTTCGTCAGTTTAGAAAGCTTTTTCTGAACAACAACACAAAACGTTTTTCGAAATGTTTCTCGCACAACCTATGATTATTTCAGTCCGGGAATTACCGCAAGCCACTTTCGAAATTGTTCGACATCTTTCGATACTTGAAAAGTCGAAAAATGATTATTCGACGTCTGGTACCCGGTGTGACACGTGCGTACCGCACACACCTTCGGCATGTCGATGAGTTTTCAGTAATACCCTGAAACAACGATCCACCTTCGCCAGCTTTATGAATATTTTTCAACCTATAAATGCTGGTTGACGCGAACAAAGGTTATCGAGAACGTTGTAATAAAAAACGGAGTAATAAATGGCACGGGCAGCCCCCTGACACTCCTATGAATTCCTATAGGGAACCTCTCTTCGATCTATGCGCCGTAGTTAGTTCGCACTACGCGGCGCTGGCATGCTTCCGCGCCCCTACTCCTTTGCCCGAACCCCCCGCTGGCCGTGAAGGCCATGCCAGGTTAACCGACTGATGGGTCTGATGTTACATCCTACGTTCGTAAAATTCGTAAAAATTTGTTAATAATTGTCTTGTCTTGCGTGTGCGCGGACAAGACAATTAATTATCAAATCGGAAAAAAGATGGCTAAACATTGTCAAACGTAAGCTACTGTAACGCGATCACTTTTGAAGCCGTGCTTCAAGTAAAATATATTTTTGGTATTATTCGATCCCGTTGTGTACATTTAATCTCCTACCTGCCCTACCTTTATAATGAAATATAGATATAATTGCGGAGAAATAATTTGACAATATTTACTTTTTAACAAATAACTAAAAAATAGTTGATCATATACATGTAAATTTATCAAATATGTACAGAATTTCTAGCCTGTTGTATATTTATTCGACTTATCATTAAGACAAAGGGCTAACAATGTTGCACATATTTACTACACTTATATGTATATATTCAATTATTGTTTAGTTATTTGTTATGAAATAAAATATGCCAAAAGCGTGGCGCAAGCGCAGCACAGACGGCGCGGAGTACTGTCAGCGGCACGTAGCGGCTGACGTCATCGAGAGACTAGCCAGTGAGCTGAGTGCCAGGGGGCTGGTTAGCGCTAGCTACTCTTCCTACACCTTGTGAGGAGCACGGTCGCAGGTCTGGAAACGACCGTGGTGGGGGTAGGCACTGATAACGAATTCACGTTTGTTTCCAATTTTTGTTACTACGCACAGTGGTTCCAAATGCCGAAAAGCTGGCCAAAAATAGGGAAAATCGCGTTACTAAATATAGGACTTTTTTGTGTGCCATATGTTAGGTTGGTACCTGTACTTTAAGAACGCAGCATTACCAATGCCAATAATACACACTTGTTGGCAGCGTAGCGTCGTGAAGTTAAGGTTAAATTTCGTGAATGTCACGTGTTTGAACATGGTGAAGTGAATTGTTTCGAAGAAAGGGATATCTGAGGTTAGTAAAATACGTTTTGTTTGAAATTTTAAGTGATTGTACATTGTTTATATATTATTGTTTGTACATCACAAAATTTCGTCATTTTTATGCTACTTTTACTTTCTCATTTTCTCGAAAGTCCCGCTAGATCCCGGGCTGAAATTAATTGCATATGGTAAGGGCATCATAGCACTAAATTACGACGCCAATAACTTTTGCCCGAACTTTCCCGAAATTGAGAAAATGCAATTTGAAAATTTACTAAAAAAATGGCTAAAAATATGATTTTTACGTGATATGAAGCCCAATATCGTCAAAAAAAAATTGTTTGTTATTTAATGTTGAGTATACATACTACCAATGATTTTGACATAATAAACAATGAATTTGTTATAAGCAATAAATTATTTTTTTCAAAAAACTTAATTCAAAATTTTTTCCAAGTAGATTAAATGTTTCTGTATCAATAAAAACTATATTGTATATATTATTTTTTATTACAAATCATAATCATTTTTTTTTGGTCCGCCATCTTGTTTTTGACTTTGTTTTGCATTCTTTTCTGAAACTGATGTCAAATTTCGATTTAGCGACCTCAAAAACTCCTTATAACATCATTTTTTATTGTTTAAAGTTGATATAACATTTTTTTTGGTCCGCCATCTTGTTTTTGACTTTTTGGCTCATTTTTTTCGAAAAACTAACATCAGATTCGGATTCAGCGATCCCCAAAACCTATACATACTCACCACCATCCGTTTTTCCGATGATTTCGATTTTCGGCCAGCTTTTCGGCGTTTGGAACCACTGTGCTACGTCGTATTGCTATCGGCGATTACGTGTGCGACAAGGACAGAACAGCTTCCGTCCGTCTCTCTCACTCTTCGCGATGATCCGAAATCCGCAAAACGAATAACCTGCTGTCCCGTGTGTTAAATAACCTTGGCTGTGACATGTGGATCAGTATTTATATTGAGTGTGCAAGCAAGCGGAGATTTAGTGCGAGAAAATTGAAAAGAAAAAAATGTCTAAAAAAATAACAGTTGTCCGTCATTTGTTTTTCGAACTTAACGAAAAAAAATCTACGTGCTGTTGATGTGTGCAAAAGTGCAACATCTAATTCAAAGTGGTACGATTTATGTTTGTTTACAAATCGAATATTAACAAATGTTATGTTGTATTTAAAAAATATTTGATAGATGAAAATAAATACTTGGGCAGAGACTTAACGAAACGAAATGAAATCACAGAAAATTGAAAGGTTATTCAATCATGAACAACGTTTAACTGGTTTTAAATTAATTGTCTGAGGAAAACAAATGAAGAAGGACGAGTCGAACATAGTCTAAAAATATTTGTTTTTTTCAGACAAAGATGTGGCATCACAATTGTTTGCACATGCAAAGCACTTCAACAATCTAAACTTGGAGGCCAATATTGTCCTTAACTTCAATATTTGATCAAACGAGACCAATGAGACTAACGAAAACAACAAGACTTACGAGATAAACGAGATTAACGAGACCAACGCAACGTACGAGACCAACGAGACTAACGAGGACAACAAGACCAATGAGACGTACGAGACCAGTGAGATGTAGGACATTTACGAGACTAACAAGACAAGCAAGACCAACAAGATCAACAAGACTAGCGTGAACAAAGAAAATATAAAGCTAAATAGCCCGGACAGTCCAGCGATTCTCGATGAAAATAAAAAACAACAATTGGCAATACGCTGATACAAAAGCGTTGATCGCTTTATATGGCTTGCATATGGACGAATTACACCATCCCTTACAGCGGAAATATTTTTGGGACAACATAGTCAATGACTTGATAAGCCAAAACATAAACGTAACGGCCGGTTTGTGTCATTCTAAGGCCCGGTTCCACAACTCTCGATTAACCGAGTTAACCGGAGTTTAGCTAGCCAAGCATGGTTTTGATTGGTCCAGTCGCCCTTAAACTCCGGTTAACTTGGTTAATCGAGAGTTGTGGAACCGGGCTTAAATGGAACAACTTAATTCGAAGCTACAAGCAATGCAAGGATAAAACTGGACGTGCGCCATCGCGTTTTTTATTTTTCGACGATATAGATAAAATCGTAGGAACGAAACCATTCAATTCGTCCAATTGCACGTTAGTTCTTTAACAAGACAATCGGTTGAAGAAAAATGAAAACAAAACAATAGGGAAACACGAGTAAAGAAATCAAAATTGATCGAAAAAACGTCTACGGAATGTAGAGAAAAAGAACTGGGGTTGACGAAAAAAAAATCGAGTTACAAGAAAAAATATTACTATTGGAAGAAAAAAACTGAAAGCTGATGAAGAAAAAAGGGAATTGATTAAACAATACCTAAAAATTAAATCGCAGCAATTACCTAGCAGCAGCGATACGGTAGGCTTTTCAGCCTCTTCGTAATCGAATGTTTCAACACCTCGGTACGTAGTTAAATGATAAAATAAATAAACATTATGTGCTACATACATTGATTTTTATTTGATCTTCGTAATTGTTCCGTTTCTGGCTCACTTCATGATTATGATACAATGTTCTTGTTGCACAGACGATTAGATAAATAATGATTTTCGTAATATTAGAAAAAAATAGACTATCTGCAATGAATTTGAAAAATCAGACAGATATTGGAATCTCATGTACTTAAGGTAGTTCTATCGTGACATTAAAATCGAACATTTTTTTTCAGTTTTTCTCACATACAAAATGGTTTGCGAGTTTAAATTGATTAAGAAAAGTTGTTGCAAATTAACTAAAGAATAATATACTCCAAATTCAAGGTCATATGTATTTGCTGCATAATTACAAAAACCGCGAAAAGAATTTTCTCAAGATTTTTTTAAAAAACTAAAGAAAGCTTTTTCGATGTTGCATAAAAATGTATGCAAAGTTTTATAAGGCTTCACCGAGTAGAAGCCAAAATATTTATTGATGAAAATGCAACCTTTAACACGCGCTCTTATGAGAGACTACCGAAAATTGTGATTTTTATCAATAAATAACTGAACTTGCGCTCGGTGAAACCTTCCAAAATTTATTACACACGTACATATGACACCAAAGAAGATATATCTAAATTTTCAACAAAATCTTAAGAAAACGATACAACGATAGAACTACTTTAAAATTGATTAAATTGATGTTTAATTCAATCCACTTTTATTTATCAATCTAGGTCAATAAATCATTTTAACAATACGAACTTAACAATATGAATATTTTGTTTTTCAGGTATACGAAACGTTCAAGGTTCCTTTTTCCCCGTTTTCGCGCTTGATGGTATAAAAGTTCATAACGAAGGTTAAGTCCAGATCACCCCCGCCTACCGCTGGCTGGTCGATCGAAGGCTGTTAATAGCTATAACGAGACTAAGTTATCTTGTTTTAAATGTTAATAATTGAAAATACTTAATTAATAATACAAATCCAATACAATACAATACAATAATACAAAATAATTAAAAATTTTAATATTTAAAATTAGTAACTAAACGTTCAAGAAACTTTCCCTTGGGTGAGTTACTCGCGACTGATTAATAATAAGACTACGTTATCTTTTTTAATTTTATTAATTTAAAATGTACCTGTGATTTAAGACTTTATTTATACGTATATGAGATATAAGATTTGTTATGGACGGCCAGTAAAAATGAAAATAAATTGAGAATAAGAAAAAGCAACGGTCACTAGGTGTTTTTATACTCATTTTTTTATAATGAATACGTATTTTATTATTTATATTTCTATTAACCATAGAAACTGCCTGTGATAAACGTTTTTTCACACCTATGACGAATCCATGCCAATAATCGTACACGCAGTAATATTTTTCAAGCCTTTATGGCTGGCCCATGTTTTAATAGACATAAGTTTCATGCATACAAAAATCAATGATCTCTAAGATCTGTAAGATAAATATATTACTATATATTTATGTTTTGATAATGGAAATAATAAATAAGAATACTTTCTCATAAGATTTAATTGTTTTATTTATACGGTAATAACACATGAAAATGTACAATTAATGAATACGTTTACAACTTAACGTTTGTCTTAAATTACAATTATTTGTGTAGGAAAATATTTAAACGACGAATCGTAGGATTTCACAAAGACAGTTTTAATTAATATAGTCCTCCCGGTCGGTCGGAATAGTAGGGGGTGATCGCGACTGGACACTTCGAGATCGGGAGACAGAATGCCCCTTCGTTGTCGATTCCTAGGCGCCTCGCCTAAGACCCTTGGGCCTTCGTCCCTTGTCTTCTCCCTTAATTCCGGAAAACAGCCCTGGCGTTTATGACCCACTCAAGAGTCTCGTAACCCGATCTCCTGTTACGTCCCAGCCTTCAAATTTTTTACTCTACCCCAAAAATGATCATTGCACACGTGCACGATAGCGGCACCCTCATTTTTCGACCAAAGTTATATTTTGTAAACTTTATGGACGCGATAGTCGAAATATGCCAAAAGACCCAGAATGGGAAAGCGACTTGCATCCGCTCTCACGCACTAAATCACCGATAGTATATGATTTACGAGCGAATTTGCTCCAAGCGAGAAACTCACGTAGGAAAATTCCTGAATAGAAAAAACGCAAGACCAAAGCGAACAGAAACTCTCACTCCAAATCCCAAACAGACCCCTACGGAAAACTCGCCCGTGACTCCACACGGTCGTAAAACAGGCCCTCAGCGAGAATTATGAGAACACGTGCGCTAAGGCCGATTATTGGAAATAGAGCAGCGATTGCGTCTATCTCAGCCGCGACCCAATAAGAAATCCAGAATCATGTTCCCCTACTCCGCTAACCAATCACGAAAATTAACGTAACTTTTACGACCGATTATCCAATCCCTAAAAAACGCATCGTAGGAAATGCACTCTCCCAAAAAACTCCTTCTTCTCCCAAAACCGAACTCTCGCCGTTTTTGTAAGACGAAGGAGCGTCACTCTGTAATCAGTCTCCGAATCGAAAGGTCGACTTACTCAGATAATACTCTGTCCGCGTAACCGTCTAACATATTTCTCAATCCACTGTACGCGTCTTATATTCAACCGATATATATATATACATACAAGTGTGTTAATAAAGTCTATTTGTAAATCGAAAGAAACACTCACGAGAGTAAGTTATTCGATCAAAGTATCGGGCGAACCTCAACCTCAAACCAAAGCATGCACCTTAAATCGTCTAAATCCAATTGTTATTAAACTACGTTCGGAACTCGCGCGGAAACCAATTAAGACTCACAGCGCAATCTACCTCTCTTCAAAATTCGCGCACAAACTCGGCAACCTCGCGAGTCCATTCTAAATCTCCCTCCGGGACGTAATGTTGGTTATTTTAGGACGAGAAGGAAGGTGTTTTTCTTTCACAATAATATAAGTCAAGAGCCAATTTATTTCTATGAAATAAAAGTACAATAACTTTTTCTTAGTTTATACAAAAGAAAAACGTGCTCATCGAAGAGACACGTCGACAGGAACTGAATCGCCTCAAGTAACATCCGCCTTGCTGCGCTACACTAGCGCTCCACTCGTCTCATTGGCGTTCGCAGGCGCGGGAGATACGAGTCCGACAAACTCAACTTTCCAACACGTAACACTCCGACCGAGTCCCGTCGACGCAAAAGGAAGAGGAACGAAAAACTTTTCCCATATTCGGCCTTCCTGCAATTGAGTCGTCCTCGGCTCATCGTCGTAGACACATTTGCACGTCGACAATGTTTCTGTACGGAACAAAAGAACAAAGTTGCCACAGCCACATGTACCCCAAATTAGAAGGATTTCATATCGTCCAATTTTTTCGGATAGGTCTTCCTCGGGATGTAATCGCAACTCTTCCCAAGCACAGTGATCAGCTCCGCTCGAGAGAGCCAATCACACCACCACTATTACCCCTTTGGATAGGTTTTTAGGGTTAGGGAACCAAGACCGCACCAGGACTTTAGCCCACGGGATCTCACCTGAAATACTCCAATGCTACGTGCCTTCCGTGCGACTTTATATCGTCTAACTTCACAGGCGATTCTCATTCCGCACTATCATGAATAGTTCCATTTCCTGGTTTTTCTTCTGCATTTGGAGTGTATTGACAGAAGGATTCCCATATCCCGCAGGTGCCTGGATGTTGGTCTAACTTGATCGCGGAAAACACCAGGCTCCAATTAGCACATCTACCCGATCACGTGAGGCATTGTGCGAAGCGCTGGCTCACGACCATGGTTAGAACCTCCGCCGAGGGAACTCCATTACACGAATCTGACCACCAAGGTTTCGCTTAGCATGCTGAGTACTCGACCTGGTACTGTCACGTCGGGAAGGGACGTGGGCATATCTTTTTTGATTCCCTCCTTTTTTGCCTACGACAAGCGCAACAGCACGGGATGAGGGTAAAAAAGGGTAGTGCTTGGAATGAGTTGAAATTAGGAAATCATGCAGTGATGTGGTATCGAGAAATAATCCGACAAATTTGTACCAACCTAACTAAAAGTTTTTTTACAAATAAGTGATTGGATTAATAAAGTTACTTATACAAAAAAAAAATGACAATAAAAATAACTGTGAAGTCGGGGGAACAATCGGATTAACATAAAATGAAATTTGTAGCTTACATTGGTCGCTATGTTCGTGGGTGTATCCGTGTGTAGGTACGCTCGCTCGCAAGGATATCGGTTGTCGCTCGCAGATAAGGGCCTAGTTGATGGACGCCACGCTTAGCGTTCGGTAAGCGGTCACCAGCACCAGACTTTTGGGGTGCTGAGAGCATTTATGTATATACGCGTAGTAAACAGCACTCGAACTACCTTACACACTCCAGGCCGCGAGAGTTGACTAAACGTTTATTCGACACTTTGGTCAAAACCCGAAGGTTTATAATATTCGAAACTCTATGATACCGGTACTACACTTCGAATTCTGTCAGAACAAGATTACGAAGTGAAGTTAATTCGAGTGATGATTTTGCGAGACTACGATCTGATTGCAACAGAATCGGTTGGAAGACCGATCTGACCGTGATGGAAAATGTCGGAAGACTGTTCTCTACGAGTGGTGATGGAACACTGCCTTGATGATTTTCTTCTTCCAGGATGTAGAACAAATTGGGATGCTGAGGTGGTGGGAGAAGGAAACTCTGGAAAAGAGCACTTTTGGTGGTGCATTCTTTTTGGATTGATGGAAGAGGCATTAAATATAGGTCTCTTCGGTTGATTGGTCGAAAATAGAGAGTGGGGGCGGGACCTACGCTCGTCACTCCATTTCCAGGAATTAGAGCTGCGCTTCTCTATCTGGAGCGCGGAAAAATACAGAGAGGAAAAAGGGCCTTGTTGGCGGCAATAACGCACGCTCGATCTCTATCTCGAGATAGAGCTTGTTGACGGAGGCTCGCGGGTCCACGTGGGAAATATCAACGCAGATTAATGAACGGGTCAACTTCCTGGATCAGAGGATTTTCTTCTAGCGAGTGTATATTTTAAGGGTTTGGACATTTTTTTCTCTTGGCTGGTCGTTAGAATTCGGTATCGTCGCATCGTTCTATATTTACGTCTCTACGAATATCATCACGCATTTCGCGCGTGTCGCTTCACGTGTTCGTCATCCTTGTAATCCGAAGGTTTCCTTTGTGTATTTTGGTCTTAAGGACACTCCGCCATGCACTCAGACTCTGTTCGGATTACAACGAGACTGTTCGGAATTTTCCCGCCTGTATATTTGTTCTCGATATCATTAAGACCGCTACGCTTTTGCGTGGGAAGGTACGCAAAACGCTTGGTTATGTTATTATCGATAGGCTACATTTCCGCCGTGGTAGGCCTAATTCTAAAGAAAAATATTCAGATCCGTCGAAAAATAAGAATGCCGCTATCGTGCGTATTAGGCTTAAAAATACATTGTACGCAATTGGCCGCGACGGGACAGTACCGGTCAAATTCTTGCCTTGCCCGAAGCCTCCTTACACATCAGCTCTTGCCCGGCAAGCCATGGCGAGGACAAGTCCGGACTCGCGGCACATGTTAGTTAAGCGTGCAACAGGATAGTAAACAGGACAGTAAAGCTTAAAGAGAGAAAAAACACACCATTCAAGTTTTAGTGTCGGATAGTACAGAGTTTGAAAGCGGATAGGTTGTAACAGTAGAAAAACGCAAATTCAAGTTATCAAACAACATTGACCAACTGACACACTTGGCGACATCGAGCTGCCCATCAAATTTCACATTCAATCCCCTGGATTACCAATAACAATCGCAATCGGTTACAAACCGATTTCTACTGTGACAGGAGGAACGAAGAAAATAGCGCCTCCCAGGCTCTCATCCCGCGCACCCTGGCCAGGAGTCGACGGTGAAACATGCCGGGTACCTAGCTAACCAAGCAAATAGCGCCTCTCAGGCTCTCGTCCCGCGCACTCTGACCAAGAGGCGACGGTGAGCCATTATGGGTACATAGCTAACCAAACAAATAGCGTCTCCCAGGCTCTCGGCCCGCGCACTCTGGCCAACAGGCAACGGTGAGTCATTATGGGTACATAGCTAACCAAAGGGTGGCCGCCGTTGCCTCCAAGCGGGCAACACCTAGACCTCTGTTGTTCAAGACGTATCTACCTACAGGCCCGATAACTGCGGCGCACTGTGACAGTCTCGTCCAAAGGAAGTCCAGCGTCGCCGATGGTAAGAAGATAGCGACCACACATGCTAGCAGGCTCCAATTTCCCTTAAGCAGACCCTTAAGCCTTACCCATAGGCTACTCCACGGCGTCGAACGTGACCCATTTCCGGAGGCCGTCAACAGGGACGACGCTCCTTTGACCCTTCGCCTTCCGAAGCGCACGCAGGTCTTCGACCTCGTACCGATTGTTTGGCAGGACAGCAGCGATTTTGAACGGCCCTTTGAACTTAGCCATCAACTTCCTCCTCTGCCCTGTTGCAACGGGATTCGTGGCCACCATGACGACGTCTTCGACTGAATACCGCGGGGGCTTAGACCGCCGCGCTTCGAATGCCGTCTTTTGCCGTTGTTGTTCTTTATCCGCGAACGCTTAGCTTCCTTTCGCAGTTCCTTGAGATCTATTCATGCATGGCTGCGAGGTTTGTACCCATACAACAGCTGTGCCGGGCTCCTATGTGTTGTTCGGTTTGTGGAGGAGTTAATTCCGCTCTGCACCTTTTTCAAGCAATCGTCCCACGTATCCTCCGGCGCCCCGGCACTCGTAGTCGCGAGGGAGCTCAAGACAGTGCGATTCATGCGCTCACACGGACCATTTGCCCGTGGCGTCGCATTGGCTGTCGCATTGAGGACATGCTGGATCCCATACTCCTTGCAGAACGCAGCGAAACGATGCGAGGTGAAACAGCTCCCCCGGTCGCTTACAATCCGCGTTGGGACCCCACACAATGCGAATCATTGGTCGAGAGACTTGATAACGCATTTCGTTTTTCTGTCTCGTACGGCTTCGTGTACGCAGAACTTCGTAAACCCGTCTACTATCGTCAGTATCTGCGTGCTTTTACACTTGCTCCGTACAAACGGACGCACGTGGTCTAGATGCAATGTATGTAATGGGATACAGACCTTTTCGATGGGGTGTAGCAGACCCGGTTTATGACCAGACGAGGATTTATAGTATAGGCAGTTAAGGCACGCATGTACGTATTGTAGTGGTGTTAATCGACGCGTTCGTTTTATTCGAATTTGCCGCGCGGAAAGTCGTTGGGGGACTTTTCGATCTGCCACGTGAATGATGGAGCCACCAACAGGGCGCAGATTTGTAAGAGAGGGCGTTGACTACAATATCCGCAAAGGGAGAGATCCGGATCGAAGAAGAACTTAGATCAGAGCTCTCCTAACTTGTGGTGAGAGCGGACGTGTCGCCGAATCACGACAAGACATTGTCGGTCCGCAACGCCGTGGTTCATACGAGTGACCATCTTCGACACATCGAGCCATCGCCAACGTCCCGAATGTATATCGGATTGCTGAAGATCGAGGACGGACGCCACGAACTTCTGGAGGATCATCAACGGTGCAAGTCTTCGCCACCACGACCTCGAGACAGAAATCATCCATCACATAGGTGATGCATCGAGACGCACCGGGCGACGACCACGTTGAAGGGAAGGCCGGTAATGCGCATGGTATCGGACGAGGGTGAGCACCGCGACTGCATCGAGTGGTACGTGATCGCGCCAATATCGCGGAAAAAATGGGGTGACACGAAATTGTCAATAATAACAGACCCAAAATTGTGCGCGTAACGTATACCGGCCGACTCTGTGAATTCAAGTGGCCATCTTGGCAAGATTTAGCCCGATCGTGCGTGAGCATTCGAATATGACGGTCGACGTCGTTTGAGCGGCCATTTTTGAAACGTACTTTCATCCGATCGTGTCTGGACATTCGCGTATACCGGCCGACCCTATGAATTCGAGTGGCCATCTTGGCAAGATTTAGCCCGATCGTGCATGAACATTCGAATATAACGGTCGACGTCGTTTGAGCGGCCATCTTTAAAACATAATTTCATCCGATCGTGTCTGGACATTCACGTATACCGGCGGACCCTGTGAATTCGAGTGGCCATCTTGGCAAGATTTAGCCCGATCGTGAGCGAACATTCTAATATAACGGTCGACGACGTTTGAGCGGCCATCTTGACCACGTCCGGTAGATCCTCCATGAACGTTCGATTCGGTGCATATTCGTAGAAAAAGAGATGGGAGAAAGAATATAACATTTCGAATTTATGTTGAAATGCGAGAGACGATTGGCTTGATTGAATTGTTATAATTTATGTTACCTTCCGGATTTGGGATGGTGAATCTATCGGCGAAATATAACTGTTATAATTTATGTCGAAGGAATGCAAGAGAGGCGAGAAAGGACTGAATTGTTATAATTTACTCTGAAAAGTGAGAGATGGGAGAATGAATTGCCTTTTTATAATTGTTATGAAAGTTGAAGAGATGGGAGAAAGAATTGCCTTTTTATAATTGTTATGAAAGTTGAAGAGATGGGAGAAAGAACTGAATTGTTATAGTTTACTAAAGAATGTGAGCGATGGGAGAACGACTATGACTTTTACTGTGATTTTATTAATTTATTAATTTCATGTGAGAGATGGGAGAAAACAGATCAATTTATGCTGAAGTAATGTGTATCAAATTGTCGGTTCAAGCTGAAAGTGTCGAGGAGATGGGAAAGATATGGAGTAGTGAATAAAAAAAATGCATGTGATTTTATCTAGCCGACAAAGAACGACGTTCCCAATTATTTAGTTGTCGAAGGGGTGGTGGAGCAATGGAATGCATTCGCTGCCTACGTGGTGAGCAGACGGAAAGAGTTAATTACAGTAATTAGTTACGAATTTACGCATCCCGGCAAACCAATAACTTTCTCGGACCTTTTCAAGGGATCTTTCCACAGAAAAATGTCCCTGATCGTCATGACACATCTCTATGATGTTGAAACATGACGCACGTGGCACTAGCCACTTACTACCCGTTTCGGTTCTTCGAAACACCGCACCACCCTTGAGGTCATACTTTTCGAAGTATTGTGTCGTGTCAGGCTGAACGTCTCCAGATTCTAAAATTTTACGGATTATGTCTATGTTTGGGTCCTGCATTTGGGCAACCTTTATCCATTAAACGTCCGTTACGTCTACGAGCAGACACTCCATGGGGTTTTGACTTAAGTAGTCGACATGTGCGGCGTCTGCCCCCGGCCTATACACGATTTCAAAATCGAAGTTCTGCATGTAAATCCACCACCTACTTACGCGTGGTTGTATATCCTTTTTTGTGGCAGTCGCTCTTACTGCGCTGCAGTCCGTCACCACGGTGAATTTGACGCCTAATAAATATACCCGAAAGGCCTTAAGAGCTTCGACTGTGGCTAACGTCTCTATGTCGTACGAATGGCGCTTTTGTTCCTCGACTGTAGTCTTACTGCTATAGTATGCTACGACCCTTTTCTCTGTGTCTGTTTTTTGTATAAGCATTGCCCCGAGTCCTATTGAGCTGGCGTCTGTGTGCAATTCTGTCACCAGGCTAGGATCGTAAATGGCTAATACGGGCCTATTGGAAAGAATGTGTTTTTTGGTATCCACCGCTTTTGACTGTTCGGCGGTCCATCGCCATGGGGCATCTTTGCGCAGCAAATTCGTCAGAGGCACTACAGTGCGGGCGTAATCTTTAACGAATCTTCGAAAATAACCAGCGAGTCCTAGAAATTGGCGCACCAGTTTTATATTGCTAGGATAAGGGGCTTTCACTATTGCGGCTGCCTTAAGTAACCCAGGTCGAACCCCCTCCTTCGATATCTCTCTATCGAGATAGTCGATCTTTGGCTGCAGAAATTTACATTTGGAGTGGTTGAGGGTAAAATTATGTTTTTCAAGGCCTCTAAAACCGACTCTAAATATTTGAGGCCGTCCTCTACGGTCGACGTAGGGATAAGGATTTCGTCCATGTAGACTAGGGCTCGACCAAACCTTCAGTCACCCAGAGTTTTATTCATGGCCCTCTGAAATACAGAGGGCGCATTTGCAAGTCCGAAAGGCCTGCGCAAAAACTCATAATGCCTATCGGGCGTAACGAACGCGGTTTTTCCACGGATTCTGGATGCAAGGGAATCTGGTAAAACCCCGACATTAGGTCTAATGAAGTAAAAAGCGACTTGCCGCCCAGTTTATCGATCTGATCCTCGATTAATGGGAAGGGGTACTTATCGCGTTTGGTGATTCTATTAAGTGCTCGGAAATCTACACATATACGTGACTCGCCATTCTTTTTTCGGACCAAGATGACTGGGCTTGCATAAGGCGATCGCCTCTCGCGGATGATATTATTAGCCTCTAAATCTGCTACGATTCTCTTCACTACGTCGCGCTTTTGAAATGACATATGGTAAGGTCGGTGATACACCGGCTCTTCTTTCAACAATTCGATTTTCATTTCCGCGACATTTGCTCTCCCAAGCTCGTCAACCTTGAAGCATATGTTCGCCCTGAACCGGTTGAGAAGCTCGATCAAACTTGAACGTAGCCCCAAGCCGAGCCCTGGGCAATCAACGTCCCTTTCGGTTATACGGGCAGCTCTACTTTTGTTCACTATATTAATGCCAGGCGCTTCAGGAATTTCGCTGTTTCCCGTCGACCTGACGAACGCCAGATCACTCGCACTAACTATCGCTCTGACGCTGGAGTCGGCGAAAATGTTTCGTCCGACCAATATTTCGCGAGAAATCTGATCATCGGACAGGCCATAAAAGCCAGCTACAAATGTTATCCCGTCTATGGTGAGAGCGACTTTCGCCCGGCCAATGGCTGTGGATACCGATGAGTTGAATGCGGACAGTGTTTGGTCTGTTGGACGTAACTTAAATCGCTTCCCTAGTCCATAAAACACTTGTGCGCTATCCCGTTTACTTTACATAGCTTAAGGGGTTTCTGCACTTCCGCTATAGTGCATACATCGGGGGCATTCTCCGACCTTTCTCTGGCTAGTTGGGATTGGGTGGACTTTCTTTCGGCTATTCTACGGTAGCATTTCTCATCTATGTAACCTGTTCTACTGCAATAGTTTCATTTTGGGCTATTTTCCTGCGGAAAGAGCTCTTCGACGGCCTCGTTTCGCGCGAGAACCCAGGCTTGCGGCAGTTATCCCTCTTGTGACCCCTTTTACCACAAGAGTAGCAACGGACCCGCGCATCCGCGTTGGTTTTTCCTAATCGACTTTCATGGACAATAGCATGCCCCCTTGTCTTGACGTTAGACGTTGTTGGAGAAAGGATTCCCAAACAATGGTTCAATTCAGCAATTGCTTTGTATTGTGATGCTAGAACCGTTTTACGGATATCCTCGTCATGTATTCCCCAAGCTATAAAATCGACAATCTGCTCTTCTTGGAGTCCTAACTTGTGACGGTTAGGTTAGCCTATTTTGACGAAACAATCCGTCTGCAAGTCTTAACTGGGTTTGCTGGAATATTCTATCGCTTCTTTTAGCAAGTAACCGAAACCTTTTTCCACTGGAAATTGCCTCACAAGTGCACGCTTGAACGCCTCCCATGACAAGTGCGCATCTTGCAACCCATCATGCCAAATCTTCCCGTTTCCCCATACTGCACACCGCCAAATCGAGTTTGGCCTTATCATCCCAATCATACAGTATACCACACATATTGACCTTCTCTAGCCAGTCGGCGGCAGTTAAGGCTTTTTCCGATGGGTCGTACTCGGGCAAAAACTTTCCATTTATGAAATGATTCGACGGCCTCGAACTGGATTTTACGATATCTGCGAGGACGTCGGTGAGTCTGGCAAGGTCCGAATCACAGCACTTACTCGCGGAGCTCCTGTGTGGACTGATGCTGTCGGCATGCAGTGGGCTACGACTTAAACGCGACCCGGATCGTTGGCGCTCCGTTAATGCATCGGAATCGCCAGACACTTCGCGGTAGCGCTTTCGCGACCTTCCGTCCTTATCGTTCCCGCGTCCTTCAGATTGCTCTGCCCACTGTGCCGAAGACATCTTGCTCTGAATGTTTATCCACACTTGTTCACACACGATGTTTTTGTTTCTCACTAATTCTCTTACCTCATCTACGACACAGGCAAGGTACGGATTAGAGTCTACAGTACGGCAAACAGTATTGTCATTAAGGGGTTACCCCCATTTGCGATTTTGGAAAAATCGATTTTTTTATTGCTTTTTTTTTAAGTATAAGTATCTGAGAATATGTCCTGAAAATGTCAAGTCGATCCAAACAAAATTAACTGAGATATGAGCGTTGAAAGAGAAGAATCCGTGAATTGAAGAAGTGAAATTGAAACTTTAAACGCGTTTTTCTCAAAATAGCATTTCTGAGGTCGGTGACCAAGATTACTCGAACACTAATGAACCGATCTTCGTGAAATTTTGCAGGCTTATTTAATACATAAAATTGTAGTCTTTAATCGCTCGATTTAAAAAAAAAAAAAATGGCCGTTTTATTGCCAAAAAACGGCCGTTTTTTTTCGTTAAAATCGAACCATTAACTTTGACTGTCCGCCATTTTGTGAAAAATGAACATTTTTCAAAATCCTTCGATTAAAGACTAGTTTATACTTATATTTGACTAAATCCATCCGCATTTTTTTTTCGGATGATCCACTTCGCCGCAATGATGGTCACCGCAAACCGTGTATATAAAAACATTATTTCATTGACGGCCATTTGCCACTAAACAATGTAATATTTTGCAATAAAAAAATTACTGAAAGTTCTTCAAGATGTGTTCTTTAAGATGGTATATTGATCGATTAAAAAAGTTTTGTAGTTTTCTTTAAAAAAATTCATGAAAAAGGCCTTTTTTTGCGCTACAAGTGGGGGTAACGCGTTAACAAAGATGAGCAGAGTGTATCCCACTTCTGATATGTAGGAAAATATTTAAACGACGAATCGTAGGATTGCACAAAGACAGTTTTAATTAATATAGTCCTCCCGGTTGGTCGGAATACTAGTGTACATTAGTCAGTTAATCAACTTAACAAATGTAGCAAAGACTTTTCGGGGGTGATCGCGGCTGAACACTTCGAGATCTGGAGACAGAATGCCCCTTCGTTGTCCATTCCTAGACGCCTCGCCTAAGACCCTTGGGCCTTCGTTCCTGGTCTTCTCCTTTAACTCCGGAAAACAGCCCTGGCGTTTATGACCCACTCAAGAGTCTCGTAACCCGATCTCCGATCGAGTCCCGTCGACGCAAAAGGAAGAGGAACGAAAAAATTTTCCCCACATTTGTTACATACACTGCCGGCCAAAAGTATGGATACACCTAGAAAAATTTTGCGCCGCACTAAAAGTTTGATATCACTGTGAAAAAAAAGATATCCGGATTTCCAAGGCGGCATATTAAAAGGGACAAATGAAGCTTCACTTTGCGTTTTGGGAAAAAAAATTTCGATTTTCTTAGACCCGGGCCGCCATTTTGAAAATGGCCGTTTTTTTTTGGCTTTTTTTGGTTGTTTAGAATCGGCTGGACGTCTTCAGGACACTTTTTTTTGCATTTTTTTAAAGAACCTTAAAAGATAGAGCAATAGCTATAGTTTCCGTTTTTAGAAAGTTTCGTACGATT
This sequence comes from Ophion costatus, assembly GCA_951751655.1. Taxonomy (NCBI): domain Eukaryota; kingdom Metazoa; phylum Arthropoda; class Insecta; order Hymenoptera; family Ichneumonidae; genus Ophion; species Ophion costatus. Next base: position 12,957,426 of record OX632361.1, on the reverse strand, counting down.
TTTTCACCGAGTTAACGCATTTTTTTCTAAAAAATACAATTTTGAAAAGATGCTGGTGAAATGAGAAATTTTGAGGTTTAGAGAAAATTGCCAAAAGGAAAAAAGTTGCGTTACATTGTATTGAATCGAGCAGAATTTTTTTCAAAATTTTTCGTTCCGACATCGAATAAAAAAAAATCTTTTTGAATTTTTTTTCTCAATTTTTAGCCGCACAAAACATCCACCTCTTACCTCTTACTTCATCTAAACACAAGGAGCGGAAATAAAGCTTCTTGTCTTTGTTTAAATTTTGCCTTTGTGGAGCATAAAAATTATTCTATTTCTCGCGCATCGATATTCTATTTCTCTCGTGATCTTTTTCTCGCTCTCTTTTTCGCTCGTCGTTTTTGTTTACATTTTTGATTATTTGGAATAATGTGACGAGTGTCGCGCTGACAAACCCAGTTAGTTGTAGGAAAACTTCCAATGCGAACACGTGTGGTCTACAATCGACAACTTTTTACGCAAATTTTTTGTTCTTAACGGATCAAAATGGCACGGGAAAAAGAAATTCCACTGTATAAAAGAGGGGCTATTGTCGCGTTGCGCGATAAGGGATTGTCGTACAGAGCAATTGCCAGACAAACTCGAGTGTCTTTGAAAGGAGTGCAGACGACCATCGGGAGATTTAAGACGTCCGAGACGTATTTCAATCGCAATCATCCGGGTCGACCCAAAGTGACAACGTCCTCAGACGATCAAAATATCGTCGTTACCAGCAAAAAAAATCGTCGATTAACAGCAACGGAAATCTGTGCCAAATTTAACGAACAAAGGGAAACCTCGATATCACTGACGACAGTGAAACGTCGTCTTAACAGTACTGGCTTCAGAGGCTGTGTCACCGTGAGAAAACCTTTGTTGCGTCCGGCGAACAAAAAAAAACGATATGCATGGGCCCTGGAACACAACAAGTGGACGATTAATCAGTGGAGAAATCTACTCTGGACGGACGAGTCAAAATTTGTAATCTTCGGTATTCGTCGACGCATTTTTGTTCGAAGAAATCATTCGGAACAAATGGCACTACAGTGTTTGATACTAACTGTCAAGTATGGCGGTGGCCCCGTCACGGTGTGGGGTTGCTTCTGCGGTCATAGTGTCGGAGACTTTGTGAAAATTGACGGCATAATGAGAGAAGAAGAATATAAATAAATTTTCATTAATCATGCGATTCCATCGGGGCTAAGAACGATCGGGCGTGGTTTTACCATGCAACACGACAATGATCCGAAACACAGTTCCCGTCTCTGTCGAGAATATTTGGAGAACGAGGCAAAGAAAAAAAAATCGTGAATATGGCGTGGTCGCCATAATCACCCGACCTAAACTCGATCGAACTTCTCTGGGAAGAGCTCGATTGAAAGATACGAATGACCTGCCCTACATCGGCCGAACATCTGTGGCAGAAACTGCAAGCTGCGTGGAAATCCCTCAGCTCAGCTCAGCTGGATTCATTAATCGATCGGATGCCACGATTCATTGATGCAGTGCTGAAAGCCAGAGATGGGTTTTTCGACGAGAAGGGCGTTTAGATGAGGTAAGATGTAAGAGGTGGATGTTTTGTGCGGCTAAAAATTGAGAAAAAAAAATTGAAAAATTTTTTTTTTTGGTCAATTTTGGAGCAAAGAATTAAAAAAAAAATTTTGGAAAATATTGCTCCATTCAAGACGATGTAACGCAACTTTTTTTCCTTCTGGCAATTTTCTCTAAACCTCAAAGTTTCTCATTTCAGCAGCATCTTTTCAGAATTGTCTTTTTGAGGAAAAAATGAGATAACTTGGCAAAAAAAATCGTGCGAAACTTTCTAAAAAAGGCAACGATAGCTATTGCTCTATCGTTTAAGGTTCTTTGGAAAATAAATGCCAAAAAAATGTCCTGAAGACGTGCAGCCCATTTTAAACAGCAAAAAAAGCCAAAAAACGGCCATTTTCAAAATGGCGCCCTGGATCTAAAAAATACGAAATTTTTTTTTCCAACACGCAAAGTGAAGCTTTATTTGTCCTTTTTAAAATGCCGCCGTGGAAATCCGGATATCTTTTTTTTCACAGATATATCAAATTTTTAGTGCGGCGCGAAATTTTTCTAGGTGTATCCATACTTTTGGCCGGCAGTGTATATATGAAAGAAGAAATAACGTGTTATATCGAACTACATTTATCTTTGTACGCATCCAGACTCCTTTCGAGCATCGTCAAGATTCTCCGAATAATACAGGCGCCTCAAGAGGTTATGGGCCCAGGTTACCTATCGGAATAAATTGCTGGAGAGCGTGGACCGCCGGAACTGTGTGGTTTGAGATAGACAGCCTAGGTGGAAGCTGGTAGAGCGACGTGGTCGAGTCAACATCACAGCGTGCGCGCAAGGCCCGAGGTACGAGATAATAGAAGAAACATCGAGGAGAATGACGGGCGTCGCGGTCGTATGCGTGGCGACACATACATCGTTGAATTTCGCGGAGTTTCGCGAACGCGGTCAAACATATATTTCTCGTTTCGGGGTTTATCGCGCAGGCGGGTGAACATTCGAAATTCGAAGATGCCGGATGTCGGCTTAGAGACGTCGGTTAAGCGGTTCGACGGAAAAACCTTCCAAGCGTGGAAGTACAAAATTACCGCTGTCCTGAAAGCCAAATAGATTTTCGATGTGGTCTGCGGGTCGAGAGCGATGCCGGAGAACGAAGAGCGTGCCAACGCGGGTCGGATGAAGCAGTGGCTGAACGACGACGCGAAGGCAACGGCAGTTATCACGTCGGCAATGGAAGACGACCAAGTGGATTGTATATTCGTTTGTGTCACGGCTAAAGAGGTGTGGGACATGCTTGGAACCATGCATGAGCAGAAGTCGGCGTCGAACCTCGGGACACTCGAGGAACGTTTTTATTCGTACAAAATGGGGTTAACAGATTCCGTAGTTCAACACGTGAGTGCGGTTCAGAACATGGCCAGTAGGCTGAAGGACCTCGGGGAGCCAAAGACAGAAAGACCAATTATCGCAAAGATCCTTTCGAGTCTATCGGCAAAACACGGTATGTTCAAGACCGCGTCGGCTAGTGTAAACCCAGAGCGGCAAAACGCGGCATATTTGCTGGAGCGTCTAATCGAAGAGGATTCAAATCTCGCGGGTGACGGGGAATCAGCGAGTGCGTTGTCGGTTACGTCGAAGAGCGGGGCGAAGAGTAACGTCAAATCGATAGACAAGAAAAATAAAAAGTAGAAAAAGGACATAGAGTGCTGGAAATGTCAAAAAGGGGGCAATTCGCGAAACAGTGCAACAAAGAGAAGAATCCGAGTGACAACAAAAATAAACCGTGCTAGAGGTCAGCCGAGTAGCGGGTGCGCGTTCGTGGTTGACTCGGGAGTGACAAACAGTGAGGTGTTAATAATAGACACGAAGAGCGGGAGCTACCGTCGGTCGAGCAAATCCGTCAGTTACAGGATGCCGATAAAAGCGAGGTTTGTATAGCGGACAGTGGGTGTCGGAGCACGTTACCCGACAGCGGGACTGGGTCGAGAATCTGCAGTTGGTAACGTGGGAGACCGTTGTGCTCGGTGACGATGGCACGTGCGAGGTAGCGGGCGTCGGTAACGCATGAATCGAAACTTTTGTGGACGGCAAGTGGGAGAGCGGAGTTATCGAGACGGTGTTGCTTGTTCCTCAAGTCAAACGAAATCTGTGCTCGGTTGGCGTCTGTATGGACAAGGGTTTTCGAGTACACTTCCAAAACAGGCTCGTCGAGGTGCTTCGCGGCGACGTGGTCGAGGCGACGGGAATAAAACAAGTGAACCGCCCGTGACTTAAAGACGTCCCACGAGAGGCTTGGGCACCTTCACAAACGGGCGTTTGTCGAATTGGTGCATCGAGACTTGGTCGAAGGGGTGAGCGGGAAGAACGCTGATGAGTTCTTCTGTGAAGCACTCCCATTTCGGATAGAGACCCGCAGGTAGACCAGCAAGTCAGGGGAATTTATACACAGCGACGTGTGTGGTCCATTGCCAATTCGATCAATAGGAGGAGCATGATACTACGTGCTGTTCAAAGACAAAGCTAAGACTTTCCGGTTCGTGTTTTCATTCGTCATAAATCGGACGTATACGATCGGTTCATAGAATTCGAGCGTCTGCTGAACAACAAATTCGGGCGGACTATGAAGACTTTGCAGTCGGATAACGGAACTGAATTCTGCAACAAGAGGATGAAGAGCTACATGAAGATAAGAGGAATGACGTTGGAGACCACAGCGCTATAAACGCCAGAGCAAAATGCCAAATCAGAGAGGGACAATCGAACGATCGTCGAGGTGGCGAGAACGATGCTTCAGGCAAAGCAGCTTCCGGCGTGTCTGGGCAGAGGCGACGGCAACATCAGTTTATACGCTCAATAGGACCGGACAATCGAGAGTGGGCGGAAGCCGCGCTCCGTTTGAAGAATGGAACGGAAGAAGGCTGAGTCTGTGTCACATGCGGTGTTCGGGTCGGACGCTTATGGTCATGTGCCAAAACAGAGAACGACGAAGCTTGATGCCCGGGCCAAGAAGCTCATTCTGGTGGGATACGACAGTGAATCGACAGGTTGTATGATCCTGTGTCGCGAACGGTATCTGTTTCTACGCATGCGGCATTCAACGAGCGAGGGGTCGGGACGAATCTCGGGTCGTCTACGACGAAAATCGAGCTCACTCTGCCGTTGTCAGATGGGAGCGAAAATGCGAGTGCCTGTGCAGACGAAAACGGAATTGAAGCTGGTGTTGGTAACGCAGATGCCGGCATTATAGCTGCTGGAGATGAGGGAGCAGCTTAAGCGGCAGAGCATGTCATCAAGGTCGAGGACGAGGCTCAGAAGGGTCAACTACAGGATACAGCAACGCAAATGTCTTTCCGCAATCGTGAGTCCTTGCATCCACCAGCGGGATATGCATTGTGCTTTGTTGAGTACAATGTTTCGACAACGTATGAAAAGGCGATATCGAGCCCGGAGGCTGCTCGTTGCGCAGAAGTAATCGGAGACGAGGTGGAGTCACTTGAGAAGAACGAGGCTTGGGAGATCGTTTCGAGATCCCGTGGAGGGAAAACAATCGACTCTAAGTGGGTGTTCAAGATCCTGCGGGACACTGGAGGAAAGTTGGCATAGTTCAAAGCGCGTTTATGCGCTTCTGGGTCCATGCAGCGCGAGGGCGTGGATTACACAGAAACTTTCACACTGGTGATGAGATATGACTCGCTCCGAGTACTCCTGGCAATCATCACACAGGCAGAACTGGAAACTGTGCAATTCGACGTTCACACCGCATTTCTGCACGGTGTCTTACAAGGAAACGTTGCGAGGTCGATGTCTCCGATTTCGATGACATGCTTGTAGAATGGATAAAAATAGGCGACACGTTGTTAAGGCTGGCTAGAGCACACGTCGAGTAGCGCCCTCCCTAGCGGAGTCGGCGGCGGGAACAACCTTTCAGGTAGCGATAGTGAGCGCGCGAGCGTGACCATCGGTGCCGGCTGGTAGAGAGTCAAGTCGTATCGGAGTATTCGAAGTAGACGGACGTATTAGGTCGTAACGTACGAAGAGCGAGTATAGAGAGAGAGCGTGTGCGAGAAGTCAGCGCGTATTTCAGTTCCTTACCGTTATCATTATAATTGTTATTTGTTCTTGCGTTAATTAATATAGTATTGTTCCATAAAACGATTTCCTTTTGCTCTAACCCCAAGTGTCGGTCATTTCGCCCCAAAAGTAGATGCCATCTTTAACATATCAGAAGTGGGATACGAGGGATTCGAAGGACTCGGAGCGAGTGAAAGGGAACAAGACGATACGCGTGAGGGAGTGCGCGTGTGTGTTGTTACGTCCCAGCCTTCAAACTTTTTACTCTACCCCAAAAAATTATCATTGCACACGTGCACGATAGCGGCACCCTCATTTTTTGACCAAAGCTATATTTTGTAAACTTTATGGACGCGATAGTTGAAATTTGCCACAAGACCCAGAATGGGAAAGCGACTTGCATCCGCTCCCACGCACTAAATCACCGATAGTATATAATTTACGAGCGAATGTGCTCCAAGCGAGAAACTCGCGTAGGAAAATTCCCGAATAGAAAAAACGCAAGACCAAAGCGAACAGAAACTCTCACTCCAAATCTCAAACAGACCCCTACGGAAACTCGCCCGTGACTCCACACGGTCGTAAAACAGGCCCTCAACGAGAATTATGAGAACACGTGCGCTAAGGCCGATTCTTGGAAATAGAGCAGCGATTGCGTCTATCTCAGCCGCGACCCAATAAGAAATCCAGAATCATGTTCCCCTACTCCGCTAACCAATCACGAAAACTAACGTAACTTTTACGACCGATTATCCAATCCCTAAAAAGGAATGGTAGGAAATGCACTCTCCCAAAAAACTCCTTCTTCTCCTAAAACCGAACTCTCGCCGTTTTTGTAAGACGAAGGAGCGTCACTCTGTAATCAGTCTCCGAATCGAAAAGTCGACTTACTCAGATAATACTCTGTCCGCGTAACCGTCTAACATATTTCTCAATCCACTGTACGCGTCTTATATTCAATCGATAGATATATATACATACAAGTGTGTTAATAAACTCTATTTGTAAATCGAAAAAAACACTCACGAGAGTAAGTTATTCGATCAAAGTATCGGGCGAACCTCAACCTCAAACCAAAGCACGCACCTTAAATCATCTAAATACAATTGTTATTAAACTGTGTTCGGAACTCGCGCGGAAACCAATTAAGACTCACAGCGCAATCTACCTCTCTTCAAAATTCGCGCACAAACTCGGCAACCTCGCGAGTCCATTCTAAATCTCCCTCCGGGACGTAACAGTGTGTCGCGTCGGAGCAACGAGCGAGCGACCACGCGGTCCATGATGGACGAGTCGGTGTTTGAGACGTTTGTGCGCAACGAATTAATAAGGATGGGTCTTGATAGAATCCTCGGTTGAGGACGCAGTCGCGGAGGGTCGGAGGAGTGCGGTGCGAGCGCCGGGAAGCCATAACGAGGGAACGGGTGTCGAACGGGCGCAAGATGGCGACCCAACGAGCATCGCGGGTGAAGAGCCGGTTACGCGATGCGGTCCGCCATCTTGTTACGAGAGTGACGACGAACGCGCACCAGCGCTGCGAGTGCTGGTAAATGAACGTAGTGGGGGGGAATTCGAGTCGACGAGCGGACCGCGCGAACCCCCGCCTCAACAATTGTCCCTGATCGAGTCTGCGCACGCGGCATTAACGGACGCTTTTCATAAATTCCTGTCCAATGGGGATAAAGACGAGCTGCGCGCGCAGATTTTGGCGGGCCACGTCGCCCCGCGACAGCCCACGGCGTCGGTGCCGGCGACGACAGGGTCGCCGATCCCAATGTTGCACATGATAGCGGATCTTTCGAAAAATATTAAGACTTTTAACGGGGACGGTTACAGTGCGCGTGCGCGGGAGTGGATAAAAAACTCGAGGCGATGCAACGATTGCACCAGTGGCCGAATGACTATGTTTTTGAAGCGGCGAGAATGCATTTGCGCGATGGTGCACGTGACTGGTTTCGCGGACTAGCAAGTGAATTAACATTATGGGAAGGGTTTCGAGACGCGTTCCGTGAGACGTTAGTTACGAGTGACAACGTGTTGACGCGTTCCGCGCGTATGAGGGCTCGTACCCAAGGGAAAACAGAGTCGCTTTCCGTGTATTTTCACGCGAAAACGAGCTTGTGCGCGGAATTACCTCTTAGCTTTCGCGAAGTGAAAGCCAAAGTGTTAGTGGGCCTGTGGTCCAAAGAACTGGCAAGCGCAGTGATGTTAGCGGAGCATTACACTGCGAACGCATTGCTGCACAGTCTGCAGTACTCTGAGCACATCTTGGGCCAGCGCAGCGATAGGATATGTAGGAATCACAAAAATGACGATCGAGTGACAAATTGCGTGTGTGAAAGTCTCCGCGAGAGCGCGTGCGAGAGTACCCGGCAACCTCCGGTTTTTCGGTAACAAGGAAGTCGGTGACAAAAAAGTTGAAGCGCGGAAGTCTGTGACGAATGGTCAAAGCGATCAGTCGAGTGTGTGAATGGCTCAAGACGTTTCACGATTTGTTTCTTATAATTATTAAGCGTAATAAAGTTATTTTGTTTTCCTTTTCTACGTATTAGTCCTGAGTTTGTCATTATCCTCGCGTCCGTTCCACCACCACCAGGTACGAACATAAATATCCCATACAATTGGGGTCTCGTCCGGGATAACGCGAGAAAGTATGGCAACAGTGTAGAAAAGTGCGAAAGTAGAAAGAAGGAAGACGGAAGGCGAAAAAAAGACGAACGACGAAGAAAGACGAAAGTCGAAATAAAGACGAACGACGAAAAAATCAAAATGTTAGGTCCGAAAAAGTGTATGATGAAAGCGTTGAAAGAAACGCTAGCGTCCCTGAATCTATCGACAGTTGACACCAAAACCGAGTTGTTGATACGTTTGACGCAAGCCGAGGGTTTTGACATGTCGACTCTGGAAGCAGCGGGAGAGCGTCCCGAAATAAGCCAAGACGAAAACGACGACGAAGGAGCGGCATCAACGCAACACATGTTGGAGCTGTACAAGAAAGAAAAAGAACTTGCCGAACGCGAAGTCGCGTTGCTACGACGCGAGCTCGAGATGGCGCGCATCAAGCAGGCGGACAACGAGGCTCGAGGCACGACGAGCGAGCAACCAAGGCCCGTGGTGACCTCTAGCAGAACGCTTGTTCAAAACGATCAAAGCCCAATGCGCATGAGTCTATTGATGCTCGCCGATTTGTTGAGTTTCTTTGACGGAAACACCGAGGCGAACGAGAGATGGGAGAGGCAAGTGCTTTTCCTGAAAGAGTGATATCGACTAGAAAAGGACGCGACGAAAATCTTTATCGGTATGAGGCTGAAAGAGAGGGCGTTAGAATGGTTTCACTCTAAGCCCGAACACATCCAGATGATGACATGCGAACTGTTGCGTGAGTTGCGTGGAATGTTTTTCCAACGCTCAAACAGAATCGCTTCGGGACGACGTTTCGAGGAGCGTACGTGGAAGAAGACAGACTTTCAACGATTACGCACACGAGAACACGATCTTGGCGAATAAGCTGGGGTTGTCCGAAGAAGAGATATTGCAGTACATCGTTGACGGTATTTACGACGAAAGCAGAGCTTCTCCAGGTGTTTGAAGAGATTTCGTTGCGCGATCGCGGCGACACGAGAAATGCGCCGAAAGGTGAAAACAAACAAACTGCGACAAAGACATCGACGAAAAGTGAATCGAACCGATCGAGCGCAACACGCGAAACAGGGCCGAGTGCGAATAAAAAAGCAGATCGAGCTGTTGTACAGTGCTGTTTTAATTGTGGTGCGCGAGATCACGTAAGCCCAGAGTGTCCGTCGAAAGGGTTAGGTCGAAAGTGTCTCAAGTGCGAAAAGTTTGGACATATCGCGGCGGAATGTCCCGGCGCGAGTGAGACGAAGAAAACGTGCGTATTGGCGGACACGTCAGCTAAAACCCATAAGCAAGCGAAGCGCGTTGTATTGAACGGAATGATTGTAGATGCGATTATCGATACAGCGAGCGACATTACGATTATCCGAGAGGATCAGTACGCCGAACTGGGTAAACCGAAACGCGTAGGCGAGCCGACGCCATTCCGTGTCGTTGGAAAAGAAGTAAATAGACGGTCGGGTTCTTTGACGCGACAATGGATGTAGACGATCACGAATACGAGGTTCGGTTGTACGTGGTCAAAAAAGAGTTGTTGAACCACAACCTCCTGATTGGCACTGATTTTCTCGACGGCGTTAAGCTTTTCCGATCTCGCGGAATTTGTAAGATTGAGCCGTTAAACGATGTGAATGACGAGAATGCAAGTGTGTTCGAAATTTTGCGAATTCAAGCAATCGAATCGAGCGAGAGCGATACAGCTGATTTGTCAAATGTGTGTGAATGCCAAAATCGCATGACGATTGTTTTGAAAGACGATATACCGATATATCAGGGAGCGCGTAGGCTAGGCGAAGCGGAAAAGCGCGAGGTAAACGAACAGATACAAGAGTCGATGACGGACGGGATAGTTCGCGAATCGAATTCCGACTACGCCAGTCCGATCGTAGTAGTCAAGAAGAAAGATGGTTCGAGTCGTTTATGCGACTATCGGTTGTTAAATCAAAAGGTAATTAAAGATCGCTACCCTCTCTCGCTTATCGAAGATCAGCTTGATCAGCTGCAAGGCGCGAAAGTATTCACGACGCTAGATTTACGAAATGGATTTTTCCACGTCCAAGTCGAAGAGTCGACCATGAAATACACGTCGTTCATTATCCCTGATGGACAATATGAGTTTTGTAGAGTACCGTTTGGACTCTGCAATTCACCGGCGGTCTTTCAAAAATTTATTAATGCTGTTTTCCGAGAATTAATTAAAGAGCGCGTGGTATTAACGTATATGGACGACTTGATAGTTCCTTCGAAAGACGATGCGAGTGGAACCGAGAATCTCGAACGCGTGTTTCGGGTTGCGAGCGAAGCGGGTCTGATTTTCAAATGGTCGAAATGCAATTTTCTGCAGCGCGAAGTAGAATTCTTAGGTCACGTGATTGGTCACGGACAAGTACGACCGTCAGAGAGAAAAACAGAAGCCGTGAGTAAATTTCCGGAATTAAGAAGCGTCAAACAGGTTCAAGCCTTTTTGGGGCTCACGGGTTATTTTCGAAAATTTATTCGCAGATATTATTTGCCAGCTCGTCCGCTGACGAATCTTTTGAGAGCCGGTACGGAATTCCGTTTCGAAAATGACGAAAGAAGTGCTTTTGAAAATTTAAAAATTGCGTTAACGACTCGCCCAGTTTTCAATTTGTACAACGTGAATGCGCAAATCGAATTGCATACAGATGCGTCGAAAGACGGCTACGGCGCGGTATTGATTCAAAAGAACGCAGACAACGACATGTGGCATCCGATGTATTTCGCGAGCGGCAAGACGAGCGCAGCCGAGGAAAAATACATTAGTTACGAACTGGAAGTATTGGCGATCGTGAAATTTCTGAAAAAGTTTCGAGTTTATCTGTTAGGGATAGAGTTCAACGATGTCACGGATTGTCGCGCGTTTGCTCTCACAATGAGAAAGAAAGACATTTGTTTGCGTATCGTGCGGTGGGCTTTCTATTTAGAGGATTTTAACTATAAAATCGAGCATCGCCCAGGACGAAACATGGCGCACGTTGACGCGTTGAGTAGGAACCCATTGCCTACTTGTTTGTTGATCAACGAACGTGACGGCGGTCTCGCCGCGAGACTGATGGAAGCACAGCGCGAAGACGAAGAGCTGAAGAAGATTATCGAAGACGTCGAGAACGGAGCGAAGACGGGATACGTCATACGCGGAGGAGTTCTCTTCAAAGAGGTCGACGACGATATACGTTTGATGGTTCCTCAATCATTGTGTTCGACTATCATCAAACGCGCACACGAAAAAGGACACTTTTCGGTAGCCAAGACGGAAGCGATTTTGACGAACGACTATTGGATTTCAGGGTTACGCGATAAAATCGAAAAAATAATACGGAATTGCGTCGATTGTATCATAGCAGAGCGCAAGCAGGGGAAACAAGAGGGTTTCCTCAACGCCATTGCGAAAGGGATCACACCGTTGGACACGTTCCACATCGACCACCTAGGTCCTCTGCCGTCTACGAAGAAGAGCTACAGACACATTTTAGTTGTCATTGATGCGTTCACGAAGTTCACGTGGCTTTACGCTACGAGGTCCACGGCAACACACGAAGTCATCGATCGTCTCAGCAAGCAGGCTGTAGTTTTCGGCAATCCTCGTCGAATAATATCTGATCGTGGTAGTGCTTTTATCGCGAAAGAGTTCGCAGATTACTGCGAGAAAGAAGAGATTGAACACGTTTTAACGACGACAGTAATTCCACGAGCTAATGGTCAGGTTGAGCGAGTTAATCGAACGTCAATTCCTCTGATCGCCAAGTTGACAGCGCCGAAAGTAGGAGAATGGTTCAAATATCTAAGTCTTGTGCAGCAGTATTTGAATTCATCTTTCCATCGCAGCATCGGATCCACGCCTTTCCAAGTGATGTTTGGAGTGCGTCCGCGTTTACGAGAAGATGTTTTCCTTCGAGATATAGTAGAAAAAGAATTCATGACGTCATTCGAAGAAGAGCGCGACGAGATACGACATCGAGCAAAAGAACGAGTGCAACAGATCCAAGAAGAAAATTAAAAGAGCTACAACAAAAAACGGAAGAAGGCGAGAGCCTACAAAGAGGGAGAATTGGTCGCTATCGAGAGGACACAGCAGGGTCCAGGGCTGGAATTTGCGGCCAAATTTCTCGGTCCATACGAGATCAGTCGCGTGCTGCGCAACGATCGGTACCTCGTTCAAAAGGTTGGCGAACACGAGGACCCGAAACAAACGTCGACAGCAGCGGATCACATGAAGCCATGGGTTGACTACGCCGACTCGGATGACGACGCAGGCAACATTGAAGAGCCACATCCGAGGACGGATGGAGAATTTCAGGACGGCCGAGTGTAGAAATCACAAAAATGACGATCGAGTGACAATTTGCGTGTGTGAAAGTCTCCGCGAGAGCGCGTGCGAGAGTGCCCGGCAACCCCCGGTTTTTCGGTAACAAGGGAGTCGGTGACAAAAAAATCGAAGCGCGGAAGTCTGTGACGAATGGCCAAAGCGATCATCGAGTGTGCGAATGGCTCAAGACGTTTCATTAAATTATTTGTTTCTTTTAATTATTAAGCGTAATAAAGTTATTCTGTTTTCCTTTTCTACGTATTAGTCCTGAGTTTGTCATTATCCTCGCGTCCGTTCCACCACCACCAGGAACGAACATAAATATCCCATAGATATGTGCCACGCGTGAGCCTTCGACAGCGAAGACGTATGCATCGTCAGGTCCAGCAAAGAAAGTGGACTGCGAGGAGGGCGTCCGACACGTTTCTGGGCGATCAAGTGCAAGGGACAGCGAGATTTCGTCGAGGCGCTGCTACAACTGCGGCAAGATGACTCTCGTCATCTGGCGAGAGCGTGTCCGGCCCCCAAGAAGGAGCTGACGTGTTACCAGTGTGGCGGACGAGGCCACATTAGCCGAAGGTGCCCAGCGAAGGGAGAGGCGAGCGTCCAGGCGATCGGTCACGTCAGTGAGTCTACGGCTCAAAAATATCTAAAAACAGCAATGGTCAACGGAAGGGAGCTGGCGGCCTTTATCGACCCGGGGAGCTCGGAATGTACAATCCGTGCCACGCGAGTTCTGATGGAGCGGTTCTTTATGGAGGGTGCAGCCCAAACGCTTAAGGGTTTCGGACCGCCTGAATATACCGTGACGAGCCCCGGGGTCGTGAGAGCCCGAGTCAGCGTTGACGGGGTGGAAGTACCAGAGATACTGCTTCGAGTCGTACCGGACAACACCCAAGTGGTGGATGCTATCGTGGGGCACATCTTCACAGACCATCCAACCGTGGATTATCGAAAAATCGGAGGTACTCGGACCTTCACTCAGCGGACTTCGAGAGCGGATGAGCCGGAAGCGGAGCCGAGACCTGCAACGACTCTGCAGTGTATGACGTTGCCGCCGCTGTATATGAATTTTGTAGACGTTATGTGCTCGAGCACTGAGCACGCCGTACCCGTGCTCAATTTGGGATTCTGCGAGCAGAAGGTGAAGCCGGACGACATGCGACTGGTACGTGGACAACTTGAATGCCTGCCAGTGGTCGATCGACGGTTAGCCGCGAGAGAGCCGATTTCGGTGGACGAGCTCGTCGTCGGGCCAAAGCAACCAGCAGACGTGGTACGAGACCTGTGCGTAACAGTCAATGAATTCCGGGACTATGTGTCAACGAACCTACAAGACCTCGGGCGAGCGAAGAACGCCGAGATGACGATCAAAGTGGAAGAGGGCGCGAAGCCTGTATCATGTAAGCCGTATCGTGCGATCGAGCGCGAGCGGAACGAAACTAAGCGTATTTTGGCCTATGGCGAGCGGCGGGTATCGTTACGGACACGGAGTCGCCATATGCGAGTCCAGTCCTATTGGTTAAAAAGAAAAATGGCGATTCGCGACTTTGCGTTGATTTTAGAAAATTAAATAGTCAGACCAAGCGAGTTCACTGTCCTTTGCCTAACATCGAAGATCACCTTGCTCAGATACGCGACAGCTCGTTGTTTATAGTGCCCATGGTTATTTGCAGATATCCCTCAGCGAAGAGGCCCGGGAGCGGACTGCCATTATAATGCCAGACGAAACAGCCGAATTCACTCGGATGGTGTTCGGGCTTATGAACGGTCGAGCGTTTTTTTCGAAAGTGATGCAGAGAGCTCTCGGACCTTTGCGTATCGAGGTGGTTATGTACTATCTGGACGACATACTCCTACCGGGTAGAGATTAGCCAGTGTTGAAGGAAAAATTGAAAGCGGTGTTGGCGGCGCTCCGGAATGCAGGTCTGACTATAAAACTGAGTAAATGTAGATTTTTGTTCAAAAAGGTATCGTATTTGGGACACGAATTGTCCGAAAAGGCCGTTGAGCCGGGCGAATTGAAGGTTGCGGCGATTCACGACTTCCCGCAGCCTCGAAGCGTACACGAGGTGTGGCGGTACGTAGGTTTAACGAGTTACTCTAGAAATTTTGTTCCGCAGTTCGCGCGTATCGCGGGACCATTAACGCGTTTGTTGAAAAAGGGCGTAACGTTCGAGTGGGAAGAGTCCCAACAAGTGGCCTTCGAGCAACTATGTAAAAGATTGTCCGAGCAACTTGAATTGCAAACTCTTAAGCTGAGAGCTTCTACCGAATTGCATACAGACGCGAGAGCCACGGGATTGGATGCCATATTAATGCAAAAGGACGCGTCAGGCAATCTTCGACTAGTGTATGCAATTAGTCGGCGTACGAGCGAGGTCGAACGGAACTACCACAGCAGCAGGCTCGAGTTGCTGGCGATAGTATGGGCCGTCCAGAGATTGCGCACCCTGTTAGCGAACATCGAATTTACTATCGTCACCAATTGCCATGCACTAATTTACGTAAACACACAGACGACGCTGAATCCTCAAATCATTCGATGGGTCGATCTACTCAGTGAGTATACTTTCGAAATCGTACATCGCGCGAGCGAAAAGTTAGCTCACGTAGAGGCGCTAAGTCGAGCTCCGGTGGAGAATCCGAACAGCCCGAAACCTCACCAGGTCTCGACACTTTTGAATGAGGAGGATGCGGTGGAAATGTACCAGTATTGCGATGACGATCTCAAGAAAAAAGGGAATATTAGATAAACCAAAAGATTGGTGGACGGTAGAGGAAAAGGGTTGCGTGAACGAGCTAGAACTAAAGAAGGGGTGCCATATCGTCGTGTAGGAGACGGGCTACGGTACGTGGTGCCGCGTCTCATGCGAAAGGGGCTAGGGGTTGGTGCGATTCCATGACTTGAAGAACCATGCGGGCGTCGAGCGTGTCGTGGCGCGGATGGGCGAACATGATTACTTCCCCCGAATGAAAGCGTATGTCCGTCAGCATGTGCGAGCGTGTCTGCAATGCGCAGCGAATAAGTCTAGGCCGGGCCTGCAAGCGGGTACGTTGCACCCCATCCCGCCTGAGACTCGTCCTTTCGAGAGGGTGCACATAGATCACCTAGGGCCATTTGTAGCGAGTGCGCGCGGTAACAAATGTGTTCTTGTGATGGTGGACAGTTTAACGAAATTTGTCGTGTTCGAGCCGTCGTGGATACGAAGTCTTGTGTATTGCGCCATTTGGAGGACATGGTCAATAACCATGGCGCGCCGCGTCTACTCATTTCCGACAGGAGGACGTGCTTCGTGTCGAAACGTTTCGACTCCTTCTGCCGACAACACGGTATTCAGCACGTGGTAAGCTCGCCGAGACACCCCAGAGCCAACGGACAGGTCGAGTGTTGGAATGCCGTGCTGCTCCTAGCCCTGCACAGCAATCTGGACGAAGAAGAAGGACGAACGTGGGACCGAACGCTAAACCAGGTACAGAGCGATCTGAACGAGATGCAGAATGCGGCGGCGGGGAAGGCGCCATTCGAGTTACTCTGCGGCTATTTGCCGTGTCGTGGTGAAGGCGCGGTTCGGCAAATCGTCGATGAGGGTGGAGGAAGCTACGGGACCGGAGGAACTTCGGGGACAGGCTCGGGAACATATCGTGGAAGGGCAGGCAAAGGCGAAGCAGCGGTTCGACCAGCATGTACAATGCCACGTCAAGTTTAGCGTGGGAAGCCTCGTCTTCAGGAAAGTCAACCCTGCGATACCTGGGGAGTCCAGCAAACTCCAACCACGATATCGCGGATCGCTCGTAATCGCAGCCGCATTGCCTGGAGACACTTATCAGGTGTGCGATTTAGGTCATACAGACGAAAGACGGCGTTACGTGTCGACCGCACATGCAGAGCAGCTTAAATTTTGGGAGCCCGAGGCGGCAGAGTCCGGTGAGGAGGATGCAGCCTCCGATAGTGACCGCGGAAGTGAGTGAAGCCACGTTAACTACGTAAGAAACCTCACGAACGATTCAAGCCCGAAAGCGAGTGAGAAAGACGCGAGACAAGAGTGTGTAAATCGTACGAATTGTAAAACCGTTAAGAAGTGTAACCGTGTACCTGAAAAAAATGTAATAGACATAGCCGCGAAAGGTCGAGTCTCCGAGGATCGTTCAATGCGACGATCCGGACGCACCGTAGAGTGCTATCAAAAGTTATTCCGTAATATGTTGCCTTTTTTATATCTGCGATCATTTTTTCCTTAACATGTTCACGCAAACTAAAAATGAATTAATTTTGTATCGCTTTGGCCAAGTAAAAAGGTACTCTCTTTGACCCACTAGCGGACTCTTCAGGTTTTAAGCAAAGCTCTTTCAATACTGGATCATATTTCGCTATCATTTGCGTCAATTCTAAGAAATTTTCTCTGTTTTCTGATGAAATGTCTTCTTGGTGACCGCGAAAAGCAAGGTTTTGCTGGGCTAAAAATAGTGTTACGTTCGAAAGGCGATATAAAATGTTTCTCTACTTTCGTTTCATCGTTAACAGTAGTATAGATATGAAAGTTCTAACGCATGCCCTCTGAGGGGGGTGCGGGGTGGGGGTTTCACGCGGGGAGGGGGATGACGTCACGCGCGGGAGGGGGAATCGAAGGGGGAGGCCACGTTACGCGGAGAGGGGGAAATCGTTTGCGCTGAAGGGGGTTATCGATCGATTATTGATTGGAGAGGGGTATCGATTGATTATTGATTGATTATTGATAGGTTATTTATTTTTACTCTTGTTTATTGTATTATTATTAGATTTATTTTTATGTCATATATTTGTGTGAGCGCTGTATAGCAGGTACGAATATCCGCACAAAGAGGAGAGGCCGAGAATACGGCCTCTCCATTGCGAGTCACTACGCGGGGGAGAGGGATGACGTCACGCGCGGGAGGGGAAAGTCGTTGAAGCGGAGGGTTCAAGTTGGCTGACCCGTGTCGCTGAAAGATACGAAGCGATCGGATTACACGTATGTGTGAGAGAGAGCGGGAATGAGAGTTGGAGCGGCCGCATTGCCACGAACGTCTTCGAACGTCTCACGTACGTCTTACGAACATCCCATGAACGTGCTCGAACGTGTTCGAACGTCTCACGAACGTCTTCGAACGTCTCACGTACGTCTCACCTACGTCTTCGAACGTCTCACGAACGTCTTCGAACTTCTCACGAACGTCTTCGAACGTCTCACGTACATCTCACGTACGTCTTCGGACGTCTCACGTACGTCTCACGAACGTCTACGAACGTCTCGCTTACGTGTTACGAACGTCTCACTAACGTCTTCGAACGTCTCACGTACTCCTCACGTACGTCTCACGAATGTCTTCGAACGTCTCACGTACGTCTTACGAACGTCTCACGTACATCTCACGTACGTCTTCGGACGTCTCACGTACGTCTCACGAACGTCTACGAACGTCTCGCTTACGTGTTACGAACGTCTCACTAACGTCTTCGAACGTCTCACGTACTCCTCGCGTGCGTCTCGCGAACGTCTTCGAACGTGTCGCGTACGTCTTACGAACGTCTCATGAACGTGTTCGAACATTTTTGAACGTCTTACGTACGTCTCACGAATGTCTTCAAACGTTTCACGAACGTCTTCGTACGTCTCACGTACGTCTCATGAACGTGTTCGGACGCCTCATTAACGTGTTCGGACGCCTTACGAACGTCTTCGAACGTCTCTCGAACGGCTCACGAACATCTGCGAACGTCTCTTGAACATTTATCGAACATCTACCAATGAATGTCTTCGAACATCATCCAGCGATGGTGTGAATTGATTTCCCATCATTTTCAAACCGCATTCCTTTTACATTTGAGACCAATATTTTATACAGTTCTATAATCTGACAACAAATGATGTAACAAAGGAAGGGGTGAGGAAAATAAAAAATCACATATTGTTACATTTCATTTATTTGCACGAATCTTTATGATGCGACCACCAAATAAACCTTTTAAACACATTTTGTAGGCACAATTTTTCTCATGCTTTTCGCAACGTAGAGTAGAGCTCACATCTAATTTACTTAAGGTTTGCAGATCGCCAAATTCCACATCCAACGTTTCAATAACGAGATCATTTTTCATATTCAATGTATCAGCAAGCCATTCTCGTTTTTCATGGCCGTTAACATATACGATAGGATACATGTCGTCTTCCGTTGGGCCCATAACTGCAGCCGTTATTAAACCTTGAGCCATGCTGTATGAAACATTTCCATAGGCCCGCTTTAGGCCATGATGATTCCGAATCAGCCATGACGCTTCATATCTCTCAGATTTTGTGAGAAGTCTCCATGGTATGAGACTCGCGAAAATGTAATGAGAGGGTACACATTCCGCTCTCAGAATCGCTACTTCGAAGATGTATTGGCTCGATCAAGTCGATAGGAAGATCAATTGATGACTGACGTCAATATTTAAGAAACTCATGTTTAAATTATTTATTCATTGAGCGAGGGAGGGGTGGTACTTGCTGATCTATACAATTTTACGAACCATGCTGGTCAATGGACAATATTCAACATCGCGATCGTGCAATATCGAACAATATGCAGTAGTATTTGGGGGCAATTCTTCCTAACATCCAAATTCTATTCGCACATCCACGGTAGCATTTTTCACAGACTCGTTCGGGGGCGAGCAATCGATGACCGTGAGAGGACCATTATATGGCAACTTTGCGAAGGTGAGTAAAGAATTATCACTATCACAACCGTAATAAGATTTACGAAATTAAGAGTACATATTGAACAAAATGGCGAATCTGTTTTTGTCAAAATTCAAGTTCAAATCATCGTAAGGATAGGATTCCGAGTTGAGATAAAGTTTAACATTGGCGAGTTTGCATTCTTCGAATAATGTAATGTCCTTTGCCATAGAATTTTTTTTACCAGTCTGCAGCGCAAATATTACATATCTTGGTTTCTCTAGCTGGGAGGCAGCTTTTACGGTCCATGAATGTTTCGTTGTGGTTTGACGCAGTGGATACTCGTATAGATCCCAAGACCGAAAGCCCATATTCAAGTATCGTCCACTTTCCAATGTTCAGAGTAATGACAATTTAGTTATCTCATTTAATATTACGTGGGGCCTACGCCGTTGTATCTTGAGCAATTCAACTTCTACCTCTACTGATGGATGATGACTGAATACGCAATTATTATCAGTGCGTGAATGTATCAGAATTAGTTCATGACGAGCATTGATAACTACGCGCTTGAAATCTTCGCAGAATCCTAGCAATATGTTGAGAGGTACACAGAAATTGAAGTATTTCCCCCCATCATTATGTGTCACATCCCACGCAGCATTTTTCAAAGTATGACTCCTCTCAGGGCTTAGAGAGATGTAGTTTTTAATCGTGGTTGTTATTCCAACGTTTCGATTGCGATCAATCTCCACACCATCGAGCTCATAACGAACTTCATCAAACATGAATGCAACGCAATTGTTTCCCAATACTACTATTGCTTGATCATCGGGTTTTTTAAGCACCATAAACTTCCCCTCAACGTAGAGAAAACTTTCAGATGGAAGGGTGTACAAGGCTTGATGTTGTATAGGAATTCGTATTTCATCGCTGTGTCCAAACGTTGAGTTGGCATACGGATTGTACGTATGAGTCTCAATTTTGATGATACGATCGTCAGAGATTGGCTCCTCACTGATATTCAAGACGTCGGTCATCCTTTTGCCTTAAGTACGTCGCATAATAAATCCCAGGGATTCTAAAAATTCACGATTCGCTGCACTGAGTTTCTTTTTTGGGGCTAATTTAACACTCAATGTCGCTTGTCTTCTTGCAAGAGTATTATCAGGTGCGATCGTATTAGCTCGCGTAGAAATATTGTCTCCGGCGTATTCCGTGTCGTACAGAATGAGCATCACAAGCGTCGTTTTCGTATGTGCAATCTCACCGTAATTACTTCTCCTCGAAAATCGAGTAGTTTCCCCTTTTGACCCACGATACGTATCGATAAATCCGTAATGGTCCGCACAACGATCGGAAGATAAATGATTTGCGCAGGCTCTTCCGATAGCTTATATCCCGGTGGTACGCTTGGTGACAATTCATGTATCGTGTGTACACGCTCGCCATTGCAGTATGCACCAGTGGTGACACCACATTCTATGCGGATAATGTTGACATTCATTATGTTTATCGGTACATCAGATTCCTGCCATTTCCAGGGATGCAGAATTCGATTTGATGAAAATCCCAACAGGGATCCTACGTTGTCGGGCTTACTGAAATTTATTCTGTACGCACATTTGATTTCGCTCCTTAGTGGATTATGATTAGCGCGTAGCACGAATGGGTATTCGCTATTTTCATCGAGGTCATCGTTATCGACCTTTCGAGCAACATTTCCATTTTCAGCATCATGACCGCTATCAGCCCCTTTGAGTAAAATTGCACGATTCAGATACGCATTTATGGCTCTCAGTTCATAGGATCCTTCAGGGATTATAATTTCCTTGTCATCATTGTCAAAGTAAAATTTGTTGTTTGATGAATTCACATTTGGGATTGTGTGATAAGTTTTGAAATCCGTCAAACCGAGCTCATAACAGCCATCATTGACGTCTATAGCGGGAAAGTAATTTGCGGTTAGAAGGCTACTCTTGCCGGTCAACGTAAGCGTAAGTGACATGTTTCCCTCGAATACTGAGCTGATCGACGCAATGTCACGGCTCAAATACATATTGATCATCGACGTTTTGAGGAAATTGCTATCACAATTTCCCGCAAATACTCTGATTATAATTTTGATAAGACGTTCGATTGAATTATATTTTGGTGGTATTTGGTCCAAAATATCGCACCAACTCTTTGGGCGGTCGAAGATTTCCAAAACTATCAAAGTAGAAGAGCTACAGCGGTTCTAACCCAGGTATCTCAGGGGGGAGCGGGGCGGGGGAGTCGAGCGCGGGGAAGCCGCGGTATGCATGGTAGCGGGGGGGGGGCCTGCATGCGGCAGCCGAGTGCGGGGTTGTGGCGGAGGGGGAGGGGGGTGTTAGAGAGTGGGGAGGCTAGTTTTTGGTGACGATGTCTCCAGGCGATAGCTGGACCCGCGGGCGAGAGGGGGAAGCCGCTGTCGACTCTGTGGGGGAGGGGGCACCATAGAGTTGCGTTTCTTTGAAAACCCATAAAATCTGATAATTTATTATCAACATTATAGATGTAAGCGGAGCATTTTTGTCTAGACCATTCACAGGAGTTTATATATATGAAAAAAAAACTTAGCCAAATTTGTGCATGTGTGTGCGTGCGTGCATACGTGCGTGGGGGGGGGGGGGGGCGACTCCCATCTATGGCTAGGAAAATTCTCGGGAGTGAGATAACGATAGTTCCCATATGAAGGGTGGCCCTTCAAAGCCCATAAAATGCTTTATTTATTGCATGCAGCTGCAGCGATATTCCAAAACAAGTTTCAACCCGTTGAGGTTTCATTCCACAAAATTACGTCAAGATGTTCAGATGTGCGAGTATGTACGCAGTGCATCCGGCCAAGCACCCCCTGGACTTGACCAAAAACGAGCTCAAACAAGTTCCAAAGGTTTTGCTCCTAAAGTATTGGGGTAACTTTATTGGTTTACTGTGGGGTCGTGTGCCGGAGCATCATCGGAACGATAGTGAAGTGATATCGTATCTTCCATGCATGGAGCATTATAATACGCCGCAGATGAAGGATCACATTGATGGTCCCCCACCCCAACGTCGGGACTGTGAAAAGTGTTGCGAGGGGCGAAATTCGCTACGTGCGGGGTTCTTCGAACGTGTTTGAACCTGTTAAACATGCCTATGATTGGATAAGTGGGGAGAAGGTTTTAAAATCTGAGTGGAGGGGCTACGAGGGAGCTTATGATTTCATGGACCAAGCTCAGACTGCACTATTCCACCGAACCATGAACTTCTCCGAAAAGAACTTTGAAAAAGAGTGAAAATGGATCTCTCAAATATCAACAAAGTCAGCCTGATGGTGGAATTCCTCCCAACGAAGAAGCTGTCAGAACTCCTCGTCCATACGGATCATCAAGTCACGGACATGAGAGCTGTACAGACCAAGTTTGGAAAACGCTACATCGTGGACGTTGCAAATGAGTTTGCCGTCTTCTTGCCAGCGCGGCTGGTAAAGGCCTTCGATCAAGATATGAAAATGGTCGAGAGTATGCTGCAACTGGCGCGCAATGGTCAACTCTACATGAAGTACATTGGTGGAAAATACAACAGCGTCGAGATCCGTCGAGTCTGAGTATGGTGGAAAAGAATGCTCGTGAAGGCTCGGCGGAAACAACGAGTTCAACAGCAGCCAGCATCATCACCATCGTAGAGTGCAAGGACTGTTTGCATCACAGTCATCATCATCGTAGAGTTTTCGACGCTCGAGTCTGAGTACGGTGGAAAAGAAAGCTCGTGAAGGCCTGGTGGAAACAATGAGTTCAGCGGCAGCTGGCATCGTCACCATCGTAGAGTGCTACGACTGTTTGCATCACAGTCATCATGATAGACTTTTCAACGCTTAGTGCTATGTAAAAATGTACAAAAAAAAACATTTTCATTGAATATAATGTAAAAAAAAAAAAAATGTCGTCAAACTGTATTCGTCGTAGATATAAGAAATAAATGGAGCGAACGATATTTGTTCAAATGTTTTTATTCATTTAAAAACAAAATCCCTCGCTCACATAACGCTTCCTATACACTCAACCAGCTTTTCAGTGATTTTACATTTGCATGGACGCAATTGTATTTCGTGTAGGAGGAATGATGCGGGCATTTGGATTTCGTGATTTTCGGCAACTTCTGCAGCGATGGACAGTCCGGAGTCTCCAGATCGATGACTTTTGTTGCTGAATCCGTGAATCTCGATAGCCATGAGCACTTCTCGAATCCCTTGGCATAAATGGTATCAGCTCCTTGCAAGATTCCTCGAATTGTCGTTCTAGCTGCCTCGTACGGTATGCCGCTGTGTTCCCATCGTATTCCATGGAAATTGCGTTCCAACCACTTGTTTGTCATTTTCTACTTGGCCGGTAGAGAGTCCCATGCAAATGGTGCGTCGAAGGTGCTGATGCGGGTGCGAATCATCAGCATGATTGTATACCAATTTTTTAACCCCACCACTGATTGGATTGTCCTCGACAATGCGATCATGGAGGATCATGAAGTAAGCTGTAGTTTGTGGCGGTATATTATTTTTCAATTCGAACTCAAGACGCACGTCAACAGGGCCGGACTTGAGGGAATCGTTTTGTTTTGAGCAGTCAATGACAACGAGGGGGGCTTTTTCTAAAAATTCAATCCTGCTCAGTCATGGTTCAGCCCCTTTGTAGTAATAGGTCGGTTGAAAGTTTGCGTACATCTCGTAGAGTAGAGCATATTGATTTTGATCATTGTTCAAATTCAAATTTCCATATGGATAACATTGTGAGTTGAGGTATAGTTTGACATCGCTCATGTTACAATGATCAAAGTGGCTCGCATTTTGTTGTTTCTTATTTTTCCGTCCCGTCGGCAGTGCGAGCATGACATAACGTGGCTTCTCCAGTTGATTCGAAGTTTTCACAGGCCACACGTGCTTAGAGGTGGCAGGCAGCAATGGATATTCATACAGTTCCCATGTTCGGAAACTCATGGAGATTGGTGCATCTTTGGCGAGAAACTTCAACAGCTGAATTTTTCGCTGATCCGAGACTGTTACATACGGTACGAGCCATTCTATTTTATGCAATACGAGTTTGTAGTCTTCGGCGGCCGTTTGTACAATGGCATTATCATCGGTCTTTGATCTCGTGAGAATCAACTCGTGCTTGGCATTTACGACAATTTTACGATAATCTTCGGCAAAGCCGAGGAACATGCTGAGCGGTATACACACATTAAAGTTTCCCGATACATCTACAATCTGCTTGGTCTTTTCGACGTCGAGCCATTCAGTGTTCTCGAGCATAGAGCTCTTGGCCGGTGAGAGAGACGCATATCCCTTAATTACACTCGTAGTGCCAACATTCTTATTACGATCGATTTCTATGGCATTCAATTCATATCGCACTTCCTCAAACAAATGACAAATGGCATTGTTGACGAGACTTGTAGCAGCGGTTGGCATCCCATCACGCTTGGATAAAATCCCACATATGTGTAGGGAACTCTTGCTTGTCAGGATGGAGAGGTCTTGATGTTGGATGACAATACGGATTTCATCGCTGTTATTGAAGGTTGAAGATCCATATGGCTGATGAGCGTGAATCTCGCAATGGATGATGGATTCATCAAAGACCACTGGCGCCTGAATGTTTACAATTTCTTCTTCCATCTCACGCAATAGATGCACAGAGCACAGACTAAATAATTTTTTACACGCTTTCGCCACGCACTTTGAGACCCAAACTCTTCAAGAGTAGCACGTTTTGAGGTGCTAGCACTTTGGGCGCTGGCCGACGACTGATCGTTTTTATCCATGGTTGTTTATTGTTATTGGAAGATCTATTGAAAACTATACCCATCACGACTTTATATGCAGGCGTAGGGTGATTACTTCACCGCGGAAATTTACCAAATCACCGGCCTGATCCACTATGTGAAGCTGTATCGTATCAATCGTTCGACTTGTGATCGGCAGATAAATTACATGCGAGGGAACTTCAATGATCTTATAGCCCGGTGGCACAGATGGAAAGAATTCATGAATTGGGTGTACTTTTTGTCTTTTATTGGCTTCCAATTTGTGTGCGGTGAAGCCTAGTAGATGTCCAATAGAATCTGTCGGCTCAAAATTTACATGATGATCACTCTCGATCTCACTGCGTAGCGTATTATTATTGGGTTTAATGCTGATGCTGATGTTTTTACGCGAGAGCTCTGCTTGTACAACCGTCTCGATATCCTCTATTTCATAACTACCCGTAGGTATCGCCAACACCTCTTCTCCCACGTAAAGTTTATCGTGACCATCGTCGATATTGGGAATAGAGTTGAAAGTCAACAATCCCACGCGAGCGAGAGTATAATTTTTGTGAGGCGAGAGTTCGATGAGGGGGAAAGTATTGCACCTCGAGTATGGATGATGAGCCAGATATGGTCAATGTTAAACTTTCATCCATGAAGCTGGTAAATTAACAACTGAATTCTCCACGTCATTTCCCCCCTATATATAGTGTATATTTTTCTTTGTGCTGTAATTGTTGACAAAGAAATTTGAGACACAAATGTCCACATTCAATCGTATCATACTCCTGACATCCAGTATAATTATAATTTACGCTACCAACACGAAAATATCTCATAAGTTCGGATGGTGGTAGAAGGTTGCCGAAACTATCAAAGTACATGGCTTCCATCCAGCCTTTTTGTAAGCGACGCAGTGTGTTCCAGGACCAACATTTTCATCCAAATTGACAATTGCTGCTTCACATTTGAGGGGCCCGCTCGCTGGCAATGTATCGCGCATGTAAACTCCACGAAAATGTGGAATTTTTAGGATTTACGCATATTTGAGAAGATCGATGTCGGTGAGAGGTCGGGGAGGTAGCGTAACTTCTAGTTTTTTGGCTTAATATGAAGACCCAATCCCTGCTTATATGGTTTCAGATGGAAGCCCTTACGCAATGCGATCGCTTCAATTGTTCGATTATGGCGCTTACTTTCATCCAATTCACGTTTAGCTGCTTGAGCAGCATTTACCGCTTTAGCTATGGTCGCCGCACCACCTGACAAAGCACCCGTAGCGCTAAGACCCGCAAAAATAGGCACGAGGAACGGTAATAAACCACCAATTTTATGGGGTACAGGTAGAACTCGAGGTGTGCGTACTTTACCACCTTGCATCTTTACAGCTGCACGAGCACCCTTTAGAGCTGATTTATTAATCTTTTGTGGATCATCACTTTGAATCATTGTCTTCTTCGCAGCGCCAAATATTTTTTTCAAACAAACGCCACCCATGCGGGCCTTTATCCCCATACCAAATTTTCTCTTTGTCTTCATAATATTTGCCACGCCCCAAGCACTGGCATTTTCACCGATACTAGCGTCTCGCGCACTAACGCGTTGCCAAGCCTGTTCAGCCAACACTTTATCCGCCAAATGTCTCGCTTCAAGATTATCCGGATTTTTCGAATATGCAATATCGTGTTCTTTGCAAGATGCATCCAATGGATTAATGCCCGGATCACCACGAGCAAGACGCTTGGCCAACTTTATGTCTGGTCCGCAATATTGATAACCAGGCAGATGCAATCCAACGGGAAGTTTGTTGATTAGGCGATTGACGACACCTTTACCGCTATGAACGATCATGTCTAAAGACAATACTCGACGGATGGCGAATCCTTATAAAAATGCCATTTATATGATTTTCCCGTTAGTCCTGTGCGAGATGGTATCCAAGAAGCAAACTCACGGAGGTAGCCTTCCCGTGATAAATTTCGATGAATTTATCGAAGATGGCCGGGAGAAAAGACAAAAGCGTCATGGACAGGTATTGCCAGATAGCATACGTGCGGTGTTTTGTAGTCCATCAAATTGTGGAAAAACCAATGCTTTGCTCACTCTCATCATCCATCCCAATGGCTTGAGATTTGAGAACATTTATTTGTATTCCAAGTCTCTGAAGCAACCAAAGTACAAGTTGCTCGAACAATTACTTGAACCTGTGCATGGAGTTACATATAATCCATTCAATGAGCATGAACAAGTGATTGCACTAAGTGACGCACGGTCCCACTCTATATTCATCTTTGATGATATTGCGTGCGAAAAGCAGGATAATGTTAGAGCATTCTTTTCCATGGGAAGACACGAGATTGTAGACAGTTTTTATCTTTGTCAGACGTACACTCGTATCCCCAAACATCTCGTGAGAGATAATGCAAATTTTGTGGTGCTTTTCAAGCAGGATGATATGAATCTCAAACATGTGTAGAACGATCACGTTAATACGGATATGACTTACACATGCTTCAAAAACATGTGCATGAAATGCTCGAGTTCCGACAAGTATCCATTTATCACGATCGACAAAGATAGCAATATGAACGAGGGTCGATATAGACAAGGTTTTGATGATTTTCTCACTATTGATAAATGACTCGTCGCTGGTGGTTTAAGAGGCAGTATTGTGCACGCGTCGACAGTGACAACATGAAGAGCGAACAACTGTTGAGAGAAAAAAATGTATTGCGTGAAATTGCCAAGGCGAGCGATGCAATCAGATGAAAGCATCGAATGATGAAAATTGGCAAAGAGAGTGATGAGCAGAGAATGCGAGATGTCTTTAAGCCTATAGTCAGACCATTGGAGAAATTGGTGTCATACAAAAACGGTGAGCCGACAAAGGAGGAAATCAAGGATGAAAAAGCCGACGATAAAGAAGGAGATGGGATAAATAGTGTGAAACATGAATTGAAGAACGAGACACATGATTCCGTCATGAGTGAAACCCAAGATTCATTCAAATTGCTATATGAGGATGATGATGACTCACAAAATGTCGATGAATAAATCACCGAATATCTCCTGCTGTTACGAACAAATAGAAAAGCAAGCCTGGATGTATCATATGGTGTGCGGAATCTCTCAAACAACCGATTAATGATTGGTGATTCTCCGATAAATTTCGACTCTCAACATATTCGTGTGGGAGATGTGAATTATGCGAAAACTGTTGGATAAACTGAGCTGCTGTTTAAAAAAGTGCCCAATATCGAAACTCTCACACCAGACGATTTGAAAAACTATGAAAAAATTGTCATTGCGACGAATGCTCACAAAAAATTTTATAAGCCTAGTGCGGCTATACGGCGTAATACCTGTCACAAATTCAACACTTATATTGCAAATATAGCCGATCATCACGTGGGAAAGGGTATGCCAACGTATAACCTGGCTAGAAAAAAACGCTCAATTGGATTATGTATATTGGGACAATCCCAATGAGCTGGTAGACCGTCTTCGTCTACTTCTGGCATCACAAGCAGCCGGAAATTCGGCCGATGCGAATGAAATTATATCGATTATCGAGGAATTGCGTGAAGCTGAAATAATTTATTAACTCGGCGTCGGAAAATTTATGCATTCTCATCATGAGTGTCGATGTGTTTGGACGTCAATTGCGTCAGAGTGTACTCCTCAGTAAGCAAAGTCCTCCAGGTCGACCTGGGATTGGGTTTAAAACCTCCGCAGATGGTCATTATGACGTGGGGCAGAAACGGTTGTGTAACATTGCCAATCCGGAAGGGAAAGACGACGCCATCACTCTAAGTACTTTACACAAAAGATCCCGAACCATCATTAAGAACATACGCAAAGAAATGAACGAGAGTAATCAGTTGCTGGTTAATGGACTTGAAGCTACGATAAGAGATATGGCAAAGACACTCGAGGCCAATGTCAAAAATCTACAAGATTTGGTGATTCGTAATTCACGGACCAGTGCTACACTGGATGCGCGACTGAGTGGACTAGAAAATGAACGAGAAAAAGAGCGCTCTCGTACTGGAGCTACATAAGCCTGCTCGACGAAACTATCCGCGTGGACATGTGGACATCCGTGGCTTGGATGAGACCTGGCAAGCTGATCTCGTCGATATGTCATCGTACGCACATCGAAACACCAAACATAAATTCCTCCTCACCGTCATCGATACTTTCTCAAAATTCGCCTGGGCCGTACCAATGCTGAGTAAGTGTGGTGAAGATGCAGCAGCCGCAATGAAGTCGATACTCGTTAAGAAACGCATACCACAGCACTTGCACGTCGACGAGGGAAAAGAATTTTACAATTGTCACTTTAAATCCCTAATGAAAAAGTACAATATTCACATGTATTCAACATATAGCAACTTGAAGACATCCGTTTGCGAGCGTTTCATTCAGTAGCTAAATATAATGATTTCGTACACCGTACCATTAAGATGAAACCGAGAAATCTCAACGCGGAGAATGAGAAGGAAATATTGCGGCAAGTTTTCAATAAGACTCAGCTGCCAATAAAAACACCACCGAAATTCACCATTGGCGATAAAGTGAGAATCAGCAAATTTAAGAGTGTTTTCGAAAAGGGTTACACGCCAAATTGGACAACGGAAATATTTAGGTTTGTAAAATGGCTGGGTTTCGACAATGCCCACAATAGTTGGATAAGTAAATCTGATTTGTATTCGTCAATAAAAGAGGCCAAAAACATTTAGACTTTTATGACTCTCTTACTACCCGTCAACGTGGTGCGCCACAGCAGGCGTTTTCTCTCCCTCCAATCCCTTCTTCCCCCCACTCGCGAACAGTGTATGCGAGAAATAATGGGTACACATGGATTACAAAAGCCGTTTCCTTTACTTACAAAAGTCCATTTTTACAAAATCAAATATTTACAACAAACAAGTTTGACATCGAGTTAATATTTACAAAAACATACACAATTTTCACAAGTTTTATACATCAAGTATTTACAAAAATGTACACAATTTTACATCGAGTTTATATGCATGATAGTTTGTTACAACGCTATGCTGTAATGCCCCCATGGTAGGGACTCAGAGGTCCCAGGTATGATATACCGCTTATCATCATGAGGACTTAGAGCAATTTTCGTCTCACGAATGGTGTAGACCTTGTGCAACTTCAATCGAATACACGTTTGACTACGCATCATTTCAATGTCTTCCTTCAAGCATCGGGCATAATCGTCAAACGTGATTGTCCTAGCCACAACACTGCTCTTGACACCTTTGACTTTTTTAGTGTCCTTCTTACCCTTCTTACCCTTACCCTCAACACGTGTCGCATACATTTTCGATCGAAGTCCAATGAACTCGGTCATAATTGCACCATTGCGTTCGTCTTTCATGAGACCGGGTACCTTCTTGTTGACAAGCGGCATGCCATACCTATTGTCCACCGGATAATCGCTCGCATCGAATTTTGCAATGTCGCGCTTCATGTCCATGTACATATCATCGCTCTCAATGTTATATATGAGACTATCCGTATCGGTATACATGATTTTACACTTATCCCGATACAGAGGTACCATATACTCGTGATGAAATCCATACAAGCATGTTTTGGATATGTCGAGTATGCACATACCCACATATATCGGCTTGTTGAATTTCATCTCGAGATTGCGCAGTTCTACAGCAATAAGGTTTTCCGCAAAAACACTTCGGCTGTGGAAGTTTGGCTTCGCAATCATTGCCTCTGCACCATATCTGCCCTCCCATTTTGTCAAAAGCTTTACATCTACATGATTGCGCACATTCTCCATCGTTTTGCCAAACACCGCATTGTTCATGAATTTGAATAAATTCTTTTCAAAATTGTTTTTGGCTAGCGTTCGAAATTGCGTATTTAAGTCGATATATGAACGTAGCCATGGGGATTGTGTGAATTGCAATACCCTATGGATTTTCATAAGGCAAAGTCCATGTCGTAAGCACTGTTTTAAATTTCGATAGTGATTGATGTAGCGTTTTTTATCACAGACGGTTGCTAACAGCTTTTGCCCCTGCTTACCGGCGGTTTTTTATGTATTGGACAAAACGGCTGGTCTTTGTACGCATCATGTAGAGATTGTGGATATTCCAAGTCGACTTCAAGGATGTGGCCTGTCGGTGAATCTAGCGCGATGGAAGATGGATCAAACTTGGACACGTCGTTGACCCATCGAAAATCTGCGTATGGCAAGGGTTGACACATTGCCCATCCATACAAATTGTTGACGTCAAAATACATCAAGTATAACGATGCTTTCGATGGATCAAACGACTCCATGTACTTATTATTAGCGTGTGCATATCGGTTTGAGCATTGGCTGAGACCACCGCGTATTCCCCGCTCAACGAATAAAACCATGTCGATGTCAGTTAGTAATTCAAACTTGACATTCGAGTGTTTTAGCATTGCATCCCAGGTATACCCCGGCAATGTGTAGTAATACGCGGGATCTAGGCCATAGCTCTCGTTGCACGTATTTCGACAGTTTTCGAAAATATCAGCTAATAACAAGACATCTGTCTTCAAGTATAAATCGCTATATTTACCCAGCGTTCGAATGGAGAACCGCTCCCAAATTTTCTCAGCATGTGCATGCTCACTCTCGGATACTGTAGCATCTGTCAGGGAACTATAAAAGGCGTCACGTGGTGGTAGGCAAGTGTCGTCTAGCTTGGTCACGTCATTAATATACTTATAAGGGAAGACCCCTTTTCGCGTCAGCAAATTGAAATTGTCCGTCGATAGCGTTGGGAATTGCATGCGTAAAATTTTGAGTTTGTCCTCGGTCAAAAATGAGGCTAATTTGTCGAGACTGGTGTTGAGGAATTTGTATGAATCGATGAAGCGCAATTGGATCTTATGTTTTGAATCATCTGTAATTTCAACATGCTTCGTGAAGGATATGTATTTCTCGTTTGTGATTGGAAGCACATCGGTTTTTCCTTCGAATGCTGTGGCTACTTCCTTGATTATAAAATGCGCATCACAACCGGATAAATTGTGAAAAACTATGGGAATGAAGGATGACTGTTTGTAGTTTAAATTGCAATTAGAATGGGCAGGGCCTCTATAGCGTCCAGTCAGATGGCAATGATCTCGAACGCGTACATCTTCTTGCGCGAATGGTTTCCTGCATATATGACATTGGGTCGCTTTGCGAAAACTGGCCCACTCGCTCGGTGTCAGATAAATCATTGGGACATTGTCGCAGAAAATTTCTTTTATGCGCAATGCTAGATTTTTCAGTTCTTCGACAAACCACGAAACACAATCGGCACTGCGACGTGAGTGATATGAAGATAGTGTTTGATCGTACGCACAACACACGTAGTATCCTATACTAAACACTTCATGATGATGATACATATCTTTTGCTTCGTTCTTCTCATCAGTCTTTGCTAAAACACACTCCAAATCGGCATACACCATGAAGGGATGTCGCTCTTTCCGGCTAAAGTTGGTGAATTGGAGCCACTTGTTGGTGTCATTCGGTAGTCGGATCGGGCAGTCGTTTATTGCTCCACAATCGACCTCATGTGAATGCAATTTTTCCCCCGGACCCGAAGTGGTGCAAGCACCTGCAAAACAAACAAATTTTTTTTTTCAATTTTTTCCTTTAGTAAATATATAATTTTGTACTAATAATGTTAAATTTACGTAACGATCGCATATATATTTTTTATGCTCCATTTTGCTCAGTTGCGCCCTCACGAGTCTCGACAGGTTCTTGATCCATACGAAATGTCCCACATTGTTATCCTCAGTATCTCGCATGCACAGCAAATTAATGTGCTTCTCCTTCTTCTCTTGAGTCACGCGTTTTGGAACAATGTCCTTTTTGGTGGTGGTGGTGGTGGTGGTGGTATAGACGTTGATGGATAAATTGTTTTGCAGCTCAAATTTTTTTATTTGGTGTATGGTTACCGGGAATTGAATGCCCTGTAGATTCAGTACGCTTGAGTAATATGGGTAAGATGACGGACGGTCACTGTGTCGTTCAGCTGGGTGTAGAGCAGCGGCAACTGCCCATGCGAAACATGCATTATCGTTCGATTTGACATTAATCACAGCCCGCTTCATTATTATTTCCCGCGGCAATGATATAGTGCACCCGACACGCATCGGGTTATACTTATTCACATTTATCGTGAGGTTAAGTATTTTCCGCAAAGCCCAGCCACTATCTCGTTCTTGAAATTCGTCGAGTGAGGTTAAAGTGGGCTCCATAACTCGTTGCTGGTACCACTCATTCAAATCGCTTGTGTTAAATAGTTCGCAGTTTCGCGTGTTGACACTTTTATTGGCATGTTTGTCTCCACTCGCGAATTCGCCATTAAACACTGTATTAACTTTAATACTGTTGTGTTTGCAGATAGTATTTTGCACATGTTGAAGCACTAGGTCGCGAGCATCGTTGAGAAATTGCCGTAGTTCGATGTGGTTGCGATTGATTACGGAACCGGTCAATATTCGACTATTGAAGGATGTGTCAATCTCTCGCCAGATTAGCCCATGATGACCGTGCCCTGCACCCGTGTGTATAAAATGATTACGCACAGAATTCCTCAACCCTTCCAGCCGCGCTATTTGGACTATCAATGACTGTTGAAGTCCAATTGATAGCCGCGGGCGCTTAATCCGGCTTTGCGTTTCTAATTCTTTGATAAACTCAACGCACCGTTGTTCCCACACAGCAAAATCTTCGAATGAACTTAGGAGCGCGGCTTGGTCGTGCAAGATTTGTTCTGACTTCTCCGCGTTGCTCTCCATATTTGATGAAACGAGGCTTCCCAAAAGAGATGATGTTCACTAACTGACTGCTCGATCGAAAGTGTGAACACTTTTGAGCGCAGCAGATCATTAAGCATGGTTTTCCCGTGTAGACATTTTTCGTCTTTCCCTATCATCTCGGAAAGCATCACCAACCCACGAGAATGTTCTAATATCGCATTGGAATGCCGGGAAAAATAAAAGAGCATCTCAGTCAAGATGCGTGTAGTAAAAAAAAAAAAAAATTCATGGTCTCTCCATCGGCACTCAAGTGATCCACGGTCGAAGCCTAAAAAGGTCTCCGATCCATTGATCTCCGAAAGTTTATAGTTTTTCAGCATAAACACCCCGTTATCATATATGCTCTGAATAGCGGAGCAATAAAAAATTCTAATAGCTCGGAGAGTGGTGTTAACGAAGAAAAAATCCTTAACCATGGGGCTAACTTGTCCAGACCTGCATGATCTCAAGTGTCGGCATCAAGGTTTGACGTTGCACTCTCTGTATATATTATCATTCAGAGATGAAAAACTAAAGCCCTGTAAAATGGAAATGCATTTATTCCCCGGATCACTGTCTTCGTCGCTTGCTGTCGTTAAATTTTATGGGTTTTCAAGCGTGGACATATGGAATGATGAGGCCCGAGTTGCACATGCGAAGCGATAGGGTATGACGGTCCCTGGCGCTCGACGTAAGAAAAAAAAGAGTTGTAAAATTTGAGACTTTCAGACGAGGTGGTTGAAACGTTGGCGCGCGCACACACACACACACACCCACACACACACACACACACACACGCGCGCGCACGCACACGCACGCACGCACGCACGCACGCACGTACGCACGCACACGCATGCACACATTTGGCTAAGTTTTTTTTCATATATATAAACTCCTGTGAATAGTCTAGACAAAAATGCTCCGCTTACATCTATAATGTTGATAATAAATTATCAGATTTTATGGGTTTTCAAGGAAACGCAACTCTATGATGCCCCCTCCTTCACAGAGTCGACAGCGGCTTCCCCCTCTCGCCCGCGGGTCCAGCTATCGCCTGGAAGACATCGTCACCAAAAACTAGCCTCCCCACCCTCTCCCCAATCTCTAACACCCCCCCTCCCCCTCCGCCACAACCCCGCACTCGGCTGCCGCATGCAGGGCCCCCCACCCCCCTCCACCATGCATATCCCGGCTTCCCCGCGCTCGACTCCCCCGCCCCGCTCCCCCCTGAGTTCCCGGGGTTAGAACCGCTGTAGCTCTTCTATTTATCAAAATATATTATATGACCCCCCTCTTGGCATAGGCCACCCAATGCGTACCGGGGCCATCGGCATCGTCCAAATTTACTATACCGCTCCCATCTAGTTGCACTCCACTATAAACTGGTAAATTATTGCGCATGAAGACTCCTCTGAAGAATGGTATGCGCATGCGTCTGGCTAAGCATTCCAATTGCACATTAGTTGTTACACCCATGGGCATTTTTACCGTGTGCTGGCGTTTTTTTTCTTAGTTGAACATCCTTGTCCACGCTTGTAGGGAGTAAGATACAGCCCACAGCCTTCGATAGCCCGATTATGACGTTGTATTTCTTAAAGTTGACGTTGCGTCGCTTTGCTATCATTCACAGCCTTTGCTATTCCAGCTGCCCCACCAGCCAGTGAACCAAGAACTCCCAGCAATGGTAACATTCGTAAAATTCCGCCACGCTTTGCTATCGGCAGCATTTTCTTCTTAACGGACTTTATTTTCTTTGGCGATGAGTTCTTTGTCTTCATTCCCATGCCGAATTTCGTTTTTGCTTTCATTGCTGCCCAAACAGCGGTAGCTGCGGATTTCTCGCCAAAAGTCGAATCTCTCGCAGTAATACGTTTTCGTGCTGCTGTTGCAAGTATATTATCCGCAACGTGTCGTTCGCCTAAATGATTGTTTTGAGAATAGACTATATCGTGGCGGTGACAAGCGGCATCCAATGGATTAATACCACGATCACCTCTTGCCAATCTCTGCTCCAACTGAGTGCCTGGTTCACAAAATTGGTAGCCAGGAATATGTAATTCGATCGGAAGTGCATTTATTGCACGATTTAACAAGCCGTCGCCTTTTCTCTTAGACATTCGGCACAATAATTTATAAACGGTGCTGGACCGTTAATGGGTGTTAGCTGTCCCGGTAAATTCCAATGGCGCGTGTATCGGCGATATTGCTGTACTTACGAATCAGCCTTTATGTGTTCGGGAAGCCTCTCCCACAATATGTCAACGAAGTGATGAAAATTTTGTAACAAAACAATTTTTGGAATAAACTGTAATTGATGTGCCGTTAATCGGAGAATACTGCAGTTGTTCGACAGGTACAAAAACATTCTCGATACTGAGCGGATTTGGCCTGGTGCACTCCTATAAATACTCCTCACACGACGCATTTTGGGCGAATGTGTGTTTAGATTCGAAAGAGAAAATATGCGTTTCGTGCAACAAGCGACGGTGATTCATGTGACCAATTTCGACGACCGAGTAATGGAGGGCCAACAAGTACGCAAGCATGGAGACATGCTGCCACCAACGATACGCAGCATTATTTGCAGTTCTTTAAATTGTGGCAAAACCAATGTTCTGTTAAGTTTAATAGAAAGTCCAAATGGCGTACGTTTTGAAAACCTATATGTATACTCGAAATCGCTGCAACAGCCAAAATATCAATATTTGGAAAATCTGTTGACATCGATTAACGAAATTGGCTATTTAAAATTTTTTAATAATAGTGATGTTATCCCGCCGAACGAAGCGCTTCCGAACTCCATTTTTATTTTCGATGACAGAGCATGTGACAAGCAAAATACAGTAAGAGAGTACTTTGCGATGGGCAGACACGCGAGCGTTGATTGTTTCTATCTCTGCCAAACATATGCCACGGTTCCCAAGCATCTTATACGCGACAATGTGAATCTGCTGATTTTATTTAAGCAAGATCGTAAGAAACATGTTTACAATGAACATGTAAATACTGATATGTCGTATGAAGATTTTCTGGTGTTATGTCAAAAATTCTGGGAACAAAAATACGGCTTCATAGTGATTGACAAAGATAGCTCATTGTCCGGCGGTCGATATAGAAATGGATTTAACGAGTTTTCAATACCGTGATGTAGTCAGTCGACATTGAGACACCAGCGGTGCAATGACCGACAAGTAATTTCATGATGACGACAATTGATACTGATGAAAAGATTGCGAGGGATATTACGAAAACAAGCGACTCAGTACGCAACAAATATCAAGCGTTGAAGATTGGAAAAATGGATGAAGATCTTGCATTGGAGAGACACTTCAAGCCAATTACCGAACCTCTCAAGCAGATTGTTGAAAAATCAGCTACTGTTGAATCTCTTGGCCCGGAAATTGATTCGTTAAGCATGTCGGAAGCAAAGGACCTAGAGAAGTATGTGAAACACGGAACAAAGCGCACACGTTCATTATTCCAAGATTGTAACGGGTAACTTTTGCACCGAATCATTTGAAACGTAAGCGACGAAAGGAATTCCTGAATGATACGTCGATGGCTGCTGTACCCTTGCAGCCAGCCACCATTGTTGAAGAAGACGTTTTTGAGACTACACCCGAATCATTCGTGTCTTCAGTTCAACGTCGATTACAAACGGCTGAAGGTCAAAATACCTTGCGGGAACATTTCGGTCCACTCGGTCAACAATATATTTCATCCATTCTATCACAAGACAAAAATTCCAGCATGGATTACGTATATGGCATCAAATTTACCAATGAAGAAATGATGTTAGGTGATAAGCGTTTCGATGCGAAGCGAATAATGATAATATTTTCATCGATGGCATAAAATACTTGGGAACCCCTGGACTCTATGAGTTAATCTTCAAGAGAATTCCCGACGATGCAATATACACCGAGGAAGACAGAGACAAATATAAAAGTATACTGTTATCAACAAATGCACATCGACGTAGTGGCAATATACTCAATCCTGTACTGGGTAACAAAGGCTTCAAGTATAAATATATAGTTGGACCATTAACTTCCGACCGAAAAGTTGGAAGAGGTATAGAAATACCGCTCGCCATGACGTTAAATAACAACAAAATCGATTATGTGCATTGGGATGATCCCAACGAGTTGGTTGATCGTTTTCGATTGTTCGAAGCTTCACGACACGCGGGTAACAACGCTCACGACAATGAGATAATGTCGATTATTGAGGAACTTCGCGAAGGTGGTCTCATTATAAATTAACCTATGCATCGATGATAATGATCATTCCTATATCACTATTGTCACCGAGATGTCGATCAATAAATTTGGATCATAGTAGTATAACAGTACTGACTCTAACATAGGGATCTCAGGGGGGAGCGCGGCGGGGGTCTCCGGCGCGGCGACCGAGGGCTGACGTCACGCTGCGGGGAGGGGGAAGGCGCTGCAGAGGGGCAAAGCAGTACAGAGGGGGTCTAGCAGGAGGTAGCAGGGAGTGCGGGTGTGACGTCACACGGCGAGGGGGAGGATGGCGATGCCAACCGCGGGAGGGGGGTGGGGTGAATAGAACGAGACAACAATCATAATTAATGAGTACTTATTCTTTTTTCTGCTATAAATTGCATACATAATGGTTGCAATAGAAAATTTTCATCAATAATGAAAGAATTTTAAATACAAATTGAAAATCAAATAAAAATGATAATGAAAATGAAAAATAAAATAAAAATCGACATCGATGCAATCGTTCTGCAACAAACAAAACATGCATTTTTTCTCATTAACGGACAACACCACTGTAACGGCTTCAAAAAATCGATTTTTTGAAAACCATCTAGAAAAACCTAAAGTACATTTAAGATTAAGATGCCGTTGGACCCAGGTCGAAAAAATAATTATTTTCGGAGATATTGAATATTTTGTGGAGCGCTGCAGCGCGGTAATATTCCTGAATATCGCCATAAGCCGCCTCTTCCTGAGGAAGTATTGGAGGCAATTACGCCAGTCTTCGAAAATTTGAGCAGAGACGATTTGCTGCAGCGTTGTTTGGGCGGCTTCACGCAAAACAACAACGAAAGCTACAACAAATCAGTTTGGGCACTAGCCCCCAAGTGTCAGTCCGGGAGCAAAAAAATCGTTGATATTGCAGCTGATATCGTGGTATTATTATTCAATGATGGCCTGAGAAGCCTCATGAAAGTTTTGGAGACGTTGAGGATAACTATCGGCCCAAATTGTTTCAATTTTTGCGTTGAAACCGACGCAGCGCGGACCGAGCTGGCGGAGCGCTCGCTCACAGACGCTGCGAAAGAGGCAAGAAGAGCCTCTACAAGTTCGAGAAAAGATGCTAGGGACAATGATTTGCTTCTTGAAGGCCAGCTATATGGTGCCGGCATCGCTGATTAAAGGTAAAACATTTTTTTTCCAATTTATCGCATAAATTAACAAACGTAAAACTTTGAACGCGTTTTTCTCAAAACCACTTTTTTGAGTGCGGCACGCAGCAGAACTCGAGCAATTTTTATCCGATCGACTTCAAATTCGGCTTGCATCAATAAAACTAGATTATCTAAAGAAGTACATAGGATTTTTTCGATATCTCAATAATAAAAAAAAGTTATAGCCTATTTTCGACGAGAAATTTTACTCGAAAATCGTCCTTAAATTTCAAAAGCGCGCCGATTTTTTAAAAATTAATATTTTTTCAAATCCCTGTGTACTTCGCTTCAAAATATCACATCATTAACGAAAACACTCGGTTTTTTTTCAGATCGACTTTGAAGAGAGTTCTGCTGCGTGCCGCGAACCACTGCAGAGGCAGCAGTACCTGACGCGGGAGCTTCCCCAGCGTCACCATGGGGCGTAAAAAATGTGAAATTTTTTTTTTTATGTATCTTCAATAAACAACGAACAAAACAAAAAAAATTTTCGAATATCTCTTTTTGTTCCCACAAAAAAAAATTCTTGAAAAATGGCAAAAAAACAGGTGGTCACAGTGGTGTTCTGCCTTAATCTATGTGACACATTGGCATTATTTACAATGATACCAAAGTTGAATGGGAATACTCACAGTTAGCTTGGTATACATTTATGCAGGTCATACACATGTTAGGTGGAATTATTTGATGCAGTGGATCTCGACAGCCGTAGCAGAAAATTCTCCTCATCCCAGCATAGCGTTCGCGGTAGTGACCACACACTCTTACTACTTCTTCAAACGCATCGCGTGCTTGGAAATAGCATAAAGTGCAATATACTTTGCTCGACCATTCTATGTCGATCCATATCTATTTTTGCATGTCCATCCTATTTTCCCGCACATCGTGGTTTTCACTATAAGATTCCCTTCCATACGCGGAATCTACGGATTCGATATTACTTTCCGGATCGTCTACATCGATAGCGTTTATTTCGTTGGCGTCGTCGTCGTCGGCGATATTAATCACATCAACTTCGCGGATTTCATCAGCCATTATTGCACTTTTCTTTTATTCTACGGCTCTTTCGTTTTAAAAACACGTCTCGGAGGCTGGAGACTGGAATGGGGAAAAATGCTGTCCCGATTCTTTCCAAGATTTCAATTTTTGGATCTCTATTGGGGGTGCAGAATGGTGGGGATGGTATTGCTCGAATTTTTCCATACTTCAACTCTAGGATGTGCAAACGGTTTTTTCTCCTCAGCCTGTAGGAAATAGGGAGATGGGTAGAAAAAAATGGCCTTCTAAGATGTCGAAAATTTTTTTTCTCAATGTTTTTTTCTTCCTCGACTGTCAGCCAGGGTGTTGATGCACTGTAAAAAAAAATGTGACCCTACATCGTGGAGGCGAAGGCTGACCTGCTAGGACTCATCTCAAGTATTGAATTTTACGATCTCCACAAAACCACGTTTGAAAATAACGTATGGAGACCCACAAAAGTGGTCTCTTATGGCGAACATCCCAGTATTTTGGGATTTCGGATTGCTATGCATGCACGACTTGAGCACAGACGTCCTATTGGTTTGCATATATATATTGAGACGTACAGGTCCGTCTCATTTGCGATAAACCCCGCCACGTACTGAGGGCTGACAATCAGGCGATAGAAGAAAGGAGGGGGGAGAGCCAAAAAAGGAAGGATCTACAAAACAGACCCAGGCATACACAAGGTCAAAGAAGAGAAGGAAACAGAGAAACAGAAAATAAACAAAAGGTA
The DNA here is from genome assembly GCA_951751655.1 of Ophion costatus. Lineage (NCBI taxonomy): Eukaryota > Metazoa > Arthropoda > Insecta > Hymenoptera > Ichneumonidae > Ophion > Ophion costatus. Next base: position 12,916,327 of record OX632361.1, on the reverse strand, counting down.
ACAATAAAGGGAAGGGGAAAAATACGTTGAAGGAAAAAAAAACAGAGTAAGAACAGAAAATATAAAAAGTTAACAATAAGAGAGACGATAGGTAATAAGAAAGGGAAGGGAAAAATACGTTGAAGAAAACAAAAACAGAGTAAGAACAGAAAATATAAAAAGTTTACAATAAGAGAGACGATAGGTAATAAGAAAGGGAAGGGAAAAATACGTTGAAGGAAACAAAAACAGAGTAAGAACAGAAAATATAAAAAGTTAACAATAAGAGAGACGATAGGTAATAAGAAAGGGAAGGGAAAAAAAGACGTTGAAGGAAACAAAAACAGAGGACGAATAGAAAATAAAATTTATTTAAAGGATAAAAAAAAGGTTAACAATAAAGAGCATCATGGGTAATTGGTAAGGGAAGGGGAACAATAAACAATAAAAGATGGGTATAAAAGAGGAGTAAAGTTGGAGGAATGGCACTTCTCAAATCCCTTGTGGATCGATTAGTACCGCTTAGCCTAGTACTTCCTTCTTTGGACTGGAAAAACTAAGAGAGGGGACATTGAAAAACAGGAGAAGCGAGGAGTCGCCACCTAAGAATTGGATTTTTTGCGTGGATTAATTAGTACCGCTCAGCATTAGTACATCCGTAGTGGATGGAAAAGGAGAGAGGGGAACCTTAAGAAACGAAAAGAAGATAATGCGGGGTAGAGTTTTTTAATCCGAGATAAGAGAACAGAGAAAATAAAAAAACATAATAAGAAATCACAAAATAGTTAAGGATAAAAAGAGGAGGAATAAATTAAGGTAGCATAAATAAAAAATTTGTATCAGGAGAAAAGAAAGCGCGAGGAGGTAGTCGGAATATCAGGCGACACACGTACACACACACACATACGCAAAATATCCGCGAGGATCCTCGAAAATACCAGGAGAACCTGAAGGGCAGAGAGGCATCTCACATTCAAAACACCACACATATACAACACACTCATAACACGCGGTAAGCATTCGTAGCGGTTCGGTGGCGACCTCCGTCGGCAGGAGCCAAAGTTAGAGTAATCAATTACCGACGCGCGATAATCGATTACGCTCACGGAGATAGTAGGAGAAAGCACGTAACCATCGGGAGTATACCCACAGAGTCGCTAGGGAGGGGGAAGCGCGCCGCGATCTCCAGCGCGTCCTCGATCGAGCGCGCCACGATCAATCTCCCTAGGAGAGAGAGGGAAGCGCGCCACGAACCCGAAAGCGCGCCACGAGCGAGAGCGCGACGCTCGGACCAGCGTGAAGTCAGGAGCGAACTCCGAGCGCCACCGGCTAAAGCGCGCCATAATACACCGTGCCGCGAGCGACACGGCGGAGGGCGTGTTTCGACCCCTTCTGGGACATATACCCGCCGAATGAGCACGCGATCGTACCGACAGAGACACGAGCGGTTAAGCACACAAATTACACATTTGCGACACCAACAACACAACACACCGGTACACAACGATTATTTTTTCATATTATATCGAGCCACAAGCATTGAATAAAAACTGAATTTATTAACAAATACCTCCAAAAACAAGAGTCTTAACTAATTTCTTCCCTGATCGAGTCTCAAACAAATAAAATTAATTGTAACGAATTCCGACCCGTTACAATATATATACATATATATTGAGACGTACGGGTCCGTCTCATGCGCCATAACCCCCCCCCCCCCCCCCCACCCCCGCGAATTCAAAACGATCATGCGATAGGGCGAAAGGAGGGGGGAAGCAAAATCTACAAAAACAGACCTAAGGTCAAGCGAGAAACAGAAAAACAGAAAATACACAAAAACAGTAAAGAGAGGTAACAATAAAGGGAAGGGGAAGGACGTTGAAGAAAACAAAAAACAGAGATAGAATAGAAAATAAAAGTTGGTCAAAATATAAAAGTTAACAATGGAAAGGAATGCCGGGTAAAAAGGAAGGGAAGGGGTAATAAACCATGGTATATAAGGGACGGATATGGGGGGAAAAGGAGCTCACTCTCCGTCTCCAATCTTTTGCAACTTAATTAGTACCCCAGCACACGAGTACAAGCCTTTGGGTGAGGAAAGTGGGGCAGGACGGAACATTAAAGAAGTAGAAATTGAGAAAGGATAAAAAGAAGTAGAACTTAAGAAAGGATAAAAAGAAGTAGAACTTAAGAAAGGTTAAAAAGAAGTCGAAAGAGTGGAAGCACAAAAAGAAACAATAGGTAATAAGGAATAAATTATAAACGATAAATTGAGAATTGGATCAGGAATAGAAGAAGGACGAGGAGGTATCAAAAGAATCAAGGGAGATACACAGACACACACACACCAAACTCTCGAAAACAAAAACAATACCGGCGAGAAACTCCGAAAGGATCAGGCGAACCTAAAGGTTAAAGAGGTTTCGCAAAATTCAAACACCGAGACAATACACATAACGCGCGGATCATCAGTCGAAGCGGGTACATGGCGCCCTCTGACGGGGAAATCAAAAGTGAGAGTAATCGATTACTGACGCGTGATAATCGATTACGCTCACGGATCGGGAAAATTACGCGGCGCGGGCCGGCGAGCCATAAGAGGGAGTCGGAGGCGAGGGGGAAGACTGATACGCGCGGAACCCGTGAGCGTGTGACGCACTGCGCGCCACGGGTAGCGGTAGGCGAAACACGGGGAGGCGCGCCGTACTGCGATCGAGCGCGCCACAATCGATCCTTTGGGGAAAAGAGTAACTTGAGCGACAGCACACGAAGGAGAAGGGGAAGAATCGCGTGGACCGATGATACAGCGGGCGCGTGCAAACCTACTTACCATCGGAGACAGGCCGCGCGGAATATTTGACCGACGGAGAAACCATGCACACGAAACACACACACACAGCGCCTGGCCGAGACAAACAACACGTGGAAACAGTCTTCTTTGATATCAGAAACCAAATAAATAGTATCTTATTACAAAATACCACAAAAACAAAAGAGTCTCAACTAATTTCCTCCCTGATCGAGTCCCGAACACATAAATTTAATTGTAACAAATTCCGACCCGTTACATTTGGCGCCCAACGTGGGGCTCGATCAAAGGAAAGAAAGACTCATCAAACGGTATTAGTAATAATAGAATGGAGCAACAAAATCACGAAACATCCCTGCACTGGGAATGAACAACGGCGGATGGGCTGATAGAGGAAGCCCGGCAACAAGATCGGCAAAACATTGGCCGATTGTCAGCGATAGGAACAGTACAGACAGCGAACGAAGAAACATTCAATGTCAATCAAGATACGGGCGCCACCGAGGCGGAGGGTACAGAAGACAGTACGACCATCAAGGCCCTCATAAAGGCAATGAACAGTATACGGAACGAGCAACGAAGGGAACGCCTCACCACCCAGGTAGAAATCAAACAACAGGATGACCACTGTATCGTAAGGACTCGACAACTGAATGAGGAGGTCAATAAAAAGATGGCGACCGAAATTCAGAAAATCGAGGAACGTACTGAACGGAAAATTGTGATAGCCCAGAAGATGATCGAGGAGAACCACGACCAAACCCATAAGGAAAATCATGAAAAATTGGAAGATTTTGATACACGAATGGAAGCCATCAGAAGAACAATATCCCAACTCCTCCATTCATCGAAGGATGTAGGAGAAGTGATCACGGATCATTCCAAGCGCATCAAGGAGTGCGAGAGAAACATCCAAGCTCAAACTTCAACCACCAGTTGTAATACGACATGGGGAACCGGACTAAACGTGAGCCAAGCGTATGCGGCGAAACAAAAACCGCCCACGTACAACGGGGACGGCAGAGAACGGCCAATGCGTTTTCTGAAGGATTTTAAAGAATTCTGGCGAATCACCGGGAATACAGACCTCCATTACCTCATCAGCCAATCGCTTCGCGACACAGCTAAGGATTGGTGGAGGATTGTGGAGGACAGGATCCAGACAATCAGCGACTTCGAGGAGAAATTCTGTGCGCGCTACTGGAGCCAGGAGATCCAGGACAAAGTACGCCGGAACCTCGAGTTTGGAGCGTATGAATGGGACGGACACCGCATGACCCGCACCGAGTACGCCACGCAAATATTTGGGAACGCCAAAGATCTAAAGGAGGGGCCAATAGAGGAACAGATTATCCGGAAATTGGCGAACCATTTTGATGAATCCATCAGAATGGCAGTACGGGTCAGCGGCATCAAGAATATTGATGCGTTCCTTGAGTTGGTGGAAAGTATGGATGGAGCGGGACCATTGAACGCGAGAAGATCCGCACCACGGTGGCAGGAGCCAAACAATCCAAACTGGCAGAGGAACGATCAGTGGAGAGCCCAAAGGATTGGGGCGTACGGGGGACCACGTACGACAGGGCCAAGCCAGCCATGGAGACCGGACTAACAGAGATATCAGGGGCCTCCTCCGTCGTTCCAAAGTTACCGGCAATGGGGTAACGACTCTGTGAATACGAACGCCCCACTAAGGACAGCATGGCAACAGGGACACGAAAATAACAGGCTACCTCTGAACGCCAACGCGCCAGCATGGAACCCAAGGCAACACGGGGAACCAGCAAACGCAAATCCGCCCCCTAGCGGACAATCGGGGCAACAAAGACCGCAAACTCGAGATGAACAACCCGCCGGACTACAACAGAACCAGGGAAACTTCTGAACGTTGCGCCCGAATCGATGGCTATCAACACGATGAACGAGACATCACGAGGCGCAACTGACGATGAGGAAACCCAGCAGGCCATGGAGGAAGCACGTCAGCGGGTGAAAAGAAACCTAAAGAAAAAGCAAAGATTGAAAAAGAAACGAAGCAACCAAAATGACAGGGAGGAGCAAGATCCCGGGCAGCAAATACAACTAGGAATGATCACGATCCCGAGGAAGAAGATGGACAGGCCCGAAAGTGAACAAAAGCCGAGAGGAACAGGGAGACAATTGGGAGAAACTAGCCAACAACAACGAGTGGAAGAAATCAATACAAGAGACGAGTCAGAAAATAAGAAGGAGGACAATAGGACAGCAGGTCACAAGACAAATGTATACGAACGCCCTAGGGAATTTCTAATGGAAATCCCAGGACAAGGAGGATTAGCAAAAAAGATTCACCCACAATGCCCAACGCTACCGATAAATATAGAGGGAGTCACCGTAGAAATCTTGATCGACAGCGGAAGCGAAGTATCATGCGTATCAGAAGAGTTCTTTCAACGATACCAAGAAGAATTTAAAAACTGCCCCAGGATACCGGTAACAAATACGGAGGCAATTGGAGCATTCGGGGGGAAATCCGGAAGGATTAGGCAACAAATTATGGTCCATGCTGAACTCTACCTAGCACGAGGGAGCTTACAAATGCTCATCATTCCAAAGATGAGCAGAAACGCCATTCTAGGCATCGACGGATTGTTCGAGCTGCAGGTAGAAATCGACACAAACAAAGGGTCCATCAAAATCATGGACCAAATAGTAGCCGAAATGGAAGAAGGTCGATGGATAAGGCAAAAAGAACCGCCCATTAAGGACCAAGCAGTTCACATTGCCACAATAGAGGACGGAGCAAGTGACGAAATCACGGAAGAAGAAATACGCCAGAAAATCCAGGAATGTCGAAACCTGAAGAAGAGTATCACAGACAGATTTGAGGCTCTAATACAAGGATACAAACACATCTTTAGTAGGAGACCAGGCAGGATGCAGGCCTACACTCATAAGCTGCTTCTAAAAAACCCGGAACCGTACATACACCGCTCCTACCCAGTACCTATTCAATACCGAGAAAAAGTACAAATAGAGATTCAGAGGATGCTGGAACATGGGGTCATCGAACGAGCAAAAAGCCGGTTCATTAACCCATTGGTAACGGTAATAAAAAAAGATGGGTCCATTAGACTGTGTCTGGACGCACGACAATTAAACGCATTTTTGATCGAAGATCACGACACCGCACCACCAACAGAGGAGATATTCCAGCGATGTGGTGGGGCACGGGTAATGTCAAGTGTAGACATGACAAGCAGTTTTTGGCAGATCCCGTTAGCCGTCGAATCAAGGCAATATACGGCTTTCCAATATGAGGGAAAATGTTATCAATTCACGGTAACACCCTTCGGACTAAAAACAAGCACAGCAAGTTTGATCAGAGGATTGGACATCGTTCTACAAAATCTGGGGGACTCAGTCATCAACTTTGTGGATGATCTGCTATGCGTATCGAAAGATGAGCATCAGCACCTGACCCACCTGCAACAACTGTTCGAGCGGATTAGCAACAACAACATGACACTGAACTTCCGAAAATCAAGATTCTTTCAAAAGGAGGTGGCATTCCTGGGGCATATCCTGACAACCTCAGGGATAAAACCGCAACCGGAGAAAATCAAGTCGATCCAGGAATACCCCCGACCCCGAAACATAAAAGAGCTTCGGGGATTTTTAGGGCTGATCAACTTCTATAGCAAGTTTACGGAAAAACATGCAAGGGAAACCGTACCTTTGCTAGGCCTACTGAAGAAGGGGCAAGAATGGAAATGAGGGGAAAGGGAGAAAAAAGCCTTTGTCAGGATAAAACAACTATTTATCGAGACTATCATGCTAAATCATGCAAAACCAACCCAGGGTTATACATTAAACACCGACGCAAGCGAATACGCGGTCGGGGCCGTTCTGAGCCAAGAAGATCACAAAGGGGAAGTAGGGATAATCTCATTTGCGAGCCGGACGTTAAAGGGAGCAGAAATCGGATATACCACCACGGAAAAAGAAATGCTCGCAATTGTTTGGGCATTGCAGAAATTTCGCACATACCTTCTCGGGGCAAAGATAAAAGTCATCACCGACCACAAGGCACTGACCTTCTTAAAAACATGCCGGTTTGTGGGGGATCGAATGCTGAGATGGGCACTATTAATCCAGGATTATGACATCGAAATAGAGCACTGCCCAGGTAAACGGAACACGGTAGCAGACGCATTAAGTAGGCCGAACGACAACGTAAACGAAGAGAGAAGAAACACACCCGGGAACATCATTTTCACCGCAATACTGGCTCGGAAGCCGCGGGGGGAGCTGAAACAACAATTCAATAAAATTGGACAACTTCAAAAGAACCAGGAGAACTTACGAGCGATTTGGGAAAGTTGCAAGGAAGAAAGCGGGCAAGAAGAAGAAAGAAAGAACTACCGAGTCAGGGATGAGTGTTTACAAAAATACGATAAAAAAGGGCGATGGAAGGTGATCATCCCAGAGGAATTAATAAATATCTTCATCACGGAATGCCATGAACTCTATGGACATCAAGGAGCCCGAAAAACATTCCACTTAATCAATGAAGACTTCACTTGCCCACGGTTGGCGAAACGTGTACGCCAGACATTAGCGACGTGTGACAAATGCCAAAGGGTCAAAGTGTCGGTCCAGACGAATTATGCGAAGATGCAGAATATTACACCTGACGGCCCAAGCGATCTGGTCTCGATTGACTTTTTTGGGCCATTGCCGAAATCAGTGGGAGGCGTCCAACACATTCTTGTCACAATTGACGCTTTCATGAAATTCGTAAGACTGTACCCATTAAAAAAGGCAAACACAACAGCCACGATCAATAGAATATTTACAGATTACATCCCGAAATATGGGAAGCCGAAGCGGATTCAATTTGACCATGGAACACAATTCACATAAAAAATTTGGATAGAACGCTTAAAGACAGAGAACATACAAGGGGTTTTTTCCTCGATCCGCCCCCCTCAGGGCAATATCGTGGAACGAGTCAATCGGGAACTGGGCAGGTTCTTCAGAACATTTTTAGAAGAGAAACATTCAGGATGGTATCGATGGATACCAGTGATACAAGATTGCATCAATGAAACACAACACGAAACCACGTAATTCACACCAACAGAGCTACAAACAAAAAAGAAGCCATACCGAATTTGGCGCGAATGGGTATTGGCCCTGAAAAAGGAGCAGGGAAACACACTTACCTATGAACAAAAAATTGAATTAGTACGAGAAAGAATAATAAAAAAAGGAGCAAGACGCGCCGAAAGATTCAACGCCACACACGCCACAACAACTTTTGAGGAAGGAGAGATGGTACTGGTACGGGCCCTGAATGTATCAGACCCGAATAAACAAAAAACGGCAAAATTCATGCCCCTATACGAAGGACCATATCGCATAAAGAAATGTGTGGGACTCGCCACATTTCTCCTGGAGGATCCAAAAGAAAGAAGAGAACGAGGTAAATTCCACGCAAGCCTTTTAAAACGCTACCTAGCGGCAGATCAAAATAGATCGATAAACGGAAAGGAAACGAGCACGTCACTCTCAGAGATCAAGTAAGCTATGAAGTAAAGGTACGAAGAGAGTATATAAGGACACCCGCGAATATGGACAAAAGTCAAATCAAAATAAACATGAGCGACGAGGAGAGAGAAAAAACGAGCATATCCGAGGAGATCAGGGGACATCGGCGGTGGAAAAGAAACAAACGAAACTTGCAAAAATGGAAAGGGGAGAAGAACCCAAACAATAATAACAACAACGAGTACGACCTATTCAAGGTGACCGACGAGAATATCCGAGGATGGTATCCGGGAAAATCGCTAGACAAGTAGAAGAGAGGGGAGAGAAGACGCCGAAAAATCGAAAAACCGCGAGAAATCATCAGTTAACAGTCAGCCAACGATAAAACAACATGTACAAGAATTGCGAAGTTTCAACGCTCCGGGAATACTACAAAGGTGTAACGGTAGCCGGGATTACAAATCCAAACGAAATCTACCTCCACCTCAACGAATCCCACGGGCGAGAAACAGCACTTATCCGGATGTGGGAGGGAATCAGTCCGGAGGAGCCGGGGATTTATCCCTTGTTCGAGGAGGAAATATTTCCGGGGGCGGCAGTCCTCTACCGATGGGATGAGAAGTTTTTCCGAGCCTCCATACAAAAAAAAAAGAAGAAGGACTAATCCTGTGGCTGGGGGACTGGGGCACCAGTGTGTATGGGACGCAAGAGGAGTGCTACACCGCCCCCGAGATGGCACTCAGTTATCCGTACCTGGCCGTACCGGCAACTCATGGGGATCTGGCGCCGATGGGGGAGAGTAGGACCGACGAGGAGATACTGCAGGCGAGGTCCTTGCTGGAGGAGACTACCTGGACGCTACGGGTGTGGGGAAGACCCGCGGAAATAGGCCTCGTTCTCGTGGACTTATACCTCGAGAACGAGGGCCCAAGCCAAGGAAGGAGCCTCGCCGACCTCTACGTCGAGAACAAGGTCGCGAGACGGACATCGGACCCAGCCCCCCCCCACTATCGCCAATAAAGGATGTCGGCTCGGCGACCTGGAGTATTACCGGGAGGCGGAAGACCGATACAACAACAACACCATCGACAACAACAACAACGAACTGAACAACAACAACAACAATGACGGGACGGAAGGCCACAGCAGCCGGACCGACATTGACAACAACGCATACATGGAGGAATACGAGGATAATGACAGCATCGGAGAGGCAACAACAATGAACAACGACAACGACAATGCCACCGACAACAGCGAGGAGGACGGATTCTGGCAGGAGATGGGACTATACGACAACGAGGACGAACAGACCGACAGCGACGATGGCAACAGCCTCGCATCAATATAAGAACCGCCAATAAGAAAAAAAAAAAAAAAACATTTCCTTCTATTTATTTTGCAAGCGACCCCGAAGCGAAGGGCAGCGGCTCGAGAAAAACACGAGCGAGAAAGATTGCGAAAAGGAGGAAAATTTGAGGGGCAGCGGCCCTGGATAACCTAAAATAAAGAAGCGGATAGGCGCAGGGTAGGTCAGGAGGACATTTTTTTTTGTGTGTGACTCTTTGTGATTTGAATGGCTGAAAAGCAATCCAAAACATAAAGAGTCACGGGGGACAATGAGACGTACGGGTCCGTCTCATGCGCCATAACCCCCCCCCCCCCGAATTCAAAACGATCATGCGATAGGGCGAAAGGAGGGGGGAAGCAAAATCTACAAAAAAAGACCTAAGGTCAAGCGAGAAACAGAAAAACAAAATACACAAAAACAGTAAAGAAAGGTAACAATAAAGGGAAGGGGAAGGACGTTGAAGAAAACAAAAAACAGAGGAAGAATAGAAAATAAAAGTTAGTTAAAATATAAAAGTTAACAATAAAAAGGAATGCCGGGTAAAAAGGAAGGGAACGGGTAATAAAACATGGTATATAAGGGACGGATATGGGGGGAAAAGGAGCTCACTCTCCGTCTTCAATCTTTTGCAACTTAATTAGTACCCCAGCACACGAGTACAAGCCTTCGGGTGAGGAAAGTGGGGCAGGACGGAACATTAAAGAAGTAGAAATTGAGAAAGGATAAAAAGAAGTAGAACTTAAGAAAGGATAAAAAGAAGTAGAACTTAAGAAAGGTTAAAAAGAAGTCGAAAGAGTGGAAGCCCAAAAAGAAACAATATGTAATAAGGAATAAAGTATAAACGAGAAATTGAGAATTGGATCAGGAATAGAAGAAGGACGAGGAGGTATCAAAAGAATCAAGGGAGATACACAGACACACACACACCAAACTCTCGAAAACAAAAACAATACCAGTGAGAAACTCCGAAAGGATCAGGCGAACCTAAAGGTTAAAGAGGTCTCGCAAAATTCAAACACCGAGACAATACACATAACGCGCGGATCATCAGTCGAAGCGGGTACGTGGCGCCCTCTGACGGGGAAATCAAAAGTGAGAGTAATCGATTACCGACGCGTGATAATCGATTACGCTCACGGATCGGGAAAATTACGCGGCGCGGGCCGGCGAGCCATAAGAGAGAGTCGGAGGAGAGGGGGAAGACTGATACGCGCGGAACCCGTGAGCGTGTGACGCACTGCGCGCCACGGGTAGCGGTAGGCGAAACACGGGGAGGCGCGCCGTACTGCGATCGAGCGCGCCACAATCGATCTTTTGGGGAAAAGAGTAACTTGAGCGACAGCACACGAAGGAGAAGGGGAAGAATCGCGTGGACCGATGATACAGCGGGCGCGTGCAAACCTACTTACCATCGGAGACAGGCCGCGCGGAATATTTGACCGACGGAGAAACCATGCACACGAAACACACACACACAGCGCCTCGCCGAGACAAACAACACGTGGAAACAGTCTGCTTTGATATCAGAAACCAAATAAATAATATCTTATTACAAAATACCACAAAAACAAAAGAGTCTCAACTAATTTCCTCCCTGATCGAGTCCCGAACACATAAATTTAATTGTAACAAATTCCGACCCGTTACAAAATATATATATATATATATAGTATGTCTCTCTCACTCACGCCGCTGACACCATGTTGAATAATCGGTCTAGATATCGAATGGCATTTAATGTCAGTCAGCAACACGTCACGTCCTTAAAAACTCGTAAAAGCCCTACAGACCCTACATTGATCGCTCTATTTTTTTCTGCTCTATCCCCCGACTCTATACGAATGGTGATACAAGAAAGCCTGAGAGGGGAGGCTGTTAGACTTCTAATATAATGATACAGAGGGAAAATAATTTTTTCTTCAAATTGTGGAACGTTGTAATTGCTGCTGCTCGGAAGTTTTAACACTTTGAATGGAGCAGTCAACAAACCAACATCGTTTCTTACTTCGACCATTATTTTCAAACTTATAAATATGTGTAGCATCGTGCTAGAATAAAGACTACGCGAACACGCTATACTCATAAATTCGGTGGAAGATTACAATGTGTGGGAGCAACAATACAGCGAATTAATTGAATCGTTGGAGAACCAAAGTCGAAATAACCGTCCGCGATTGACAATTATTAATCGCTCAGATAGCGCGACTTGAAAGTTTGAAAAATTCGATACATCAACGTTTTGTTCATGAGGGGGCTGGATGTAATGCGCGAGGAAATGGTACCACCTCAAATTGCCACAGGAAGTAATGACGAAGCGTGCAGTAGTAAATATAAAGTCCAATGACAATGCGTGCTTTGTGTGGTCCGTGGTCGCGGCTCTACACCCTGCCGAACGTGACAGTGATCGTGAATCTTCATATCCACATTTTTCGACGGTTCTAAATCTGCAGGGTATTACCATTCCCATGACTCTAGAAAAAATAAAAAAATTCGAACAACAAAATAATTTATCAATAAATGTGTATACCGTCGAGAAGAAGAAAACCCTTCCAATACGCATTAGTGAGCACCAAAGGGATAAGCATATACATTTTCTGTACCTTCAAGATCCATCAGGCACCAATGTTAGACATTTTGCGTGGATTAAAAATTTATCCAGGCTGGTGAGCTCGCAACTTAGCAAACTGGGCGATCGAAAATATATCTGCGATCGGTATGTAAACTTACAATACAATCAAATTTGCAACGTAATGATATATTTGAAGAAATTGGTCGAATAAAACCAATTAAATCTCTGTACACAGGTGCTTGCATTACTTCAGTTCGAATGTGAAACTAGAGGCACACACAACGGATTATGGAAAGCTGAATGACTGTGCCATTCAGTTGCCACGCGAAGAGAACAAGTGGCTCACTTTCAACAACTTTGATCGGAAGCAGCGTCTCCCCTTTGTTGTATACGCAGATCTCGAGTGTGTCTTGTCGAAAATCGACGATCCAAATAGGTATCAGCATCACAAAGTATTCAGTGCTGCGTATTACTTGCATTGTTCCCATGACAATTCCCTATCCACATATCAGTCGGCTCGCAGTGATAATTGCATTTCCTGGTTCGTTCAAGAACAGAAAAATTTAGCTATTTGCGTGAAAACCATTTTATGTACTAATGTCCCCATGATACATTTGACACGTGAGGAATGGGCAGAATTCCGCCGCGCTACGCACTGCCACATATGTGAGAAAACTTTTACGCAAGGCGATACACGTGTTAGAGATCATTGTCATTTGACTGGGCGTTATCGAGGCCCTGCGCATTCGAACTGCAATTTGAACTTTCAACAATCCTTTTTCATCCCTGTCGTATTTCACAATTTATCCGAATATGATGCGCATTTCATTATTAAGGAAGTGGCTACAGCTTTCGAAGGGAGTGTCGAAGTACTTCCAATAACAAAAGAAAAGTATATTTCAGTACGAAAAATGTGAAACTCACGAATGATACGCGAAATGACATCAAATTGCGATTGATCGATTCGTACAGATTTCTCAATATTTCTCTCGATAAATTAGCCTCGTTTCTTACCAAGGATAAACTAAACATTTTGAAATCTGCAATTCCTAATTATCAACAATTCCATTTATTGACACGCAAAGGCGTATTCCCATATGAATATGTGGATGATGTCAGTAGGCTGCAAGAAACGTGTCTACCACCAATTGACTCATTTTACAGTTCATTGAGTGGTGGCACTGTAAGCGAGAGCGACTATACGCACGCGGAAAATATTTGGAAGGAATTCTCTATTCAAACGTTAGGCGAATATAGCGTTCTATATTTGAAAACAGATGTCCTGTTATTAGCTGACATATTTGAAAATTTCCGTGATAGCTGTATTGAGAGCTATGGACTTGACCCGGCATATTATTATTCACTCCCCGGGTATACATGGGACGCAATGTTGAAGCATCCGAGTATTAGATTCGAATTGCTCACTGACATTGACGTAGTCATGTTTATCGAACGCGGTATACGTGGCGGGTTAAGTCAATGTTCTAACAGATATGCTAACGCGCATACCAAATATATAGAGTCACACGATCCATCTAAAGCTTCATCATATCTCATGTATTTCGATGTAAACAATTTGTACGGCTGGGCAATGTGTCAATGTTTGCCTTATGCAAATTTCAAATGGGTCAACGACCTGTCAAATTTTGATGTATCATCAATCTCAAGCGATTCGCCGACGGGCCACACTCTCGAGGATGACTTGGATTATCCACAAAATTTACACGATGCACATAGTGATCTTCCGTTTTGTCCAACGCGTGGAAAACCACCTGGTAAGCGGCAGGAAAAGTTGCTCGCAACTTTGTACAACAAAGAGCGCTATATTGTACATTACCAAAATGTTTAGCAGTGTCTACGCCATGGGCTCCGTATAACAAAAATCCATCGAATATTGCAATTCCAACAATCTCCATGGCTACGTTCTTACATCGAGCTGAACACGCAATTCGGAACCATGGCGGAAAATGATTTTGAAAAAAATTTATATATGCTGATGAATAATGCGGTATTTGGCAAAACAATGGAAAACGTTCGAAATCACGTTGATGTGAAACTGTTGACAAAATGGGAGGGGAGATATGGTGCCGAGGCGATGATTGTGAAGCCCAACTTTCACAGTAGGAGCATCTTTTCCGAAAACTTGATTGCCGTTGACTTGCGTAAACTTGAAGTGAAGTTCTACAAACCAATATATGTCAGTATGTGTATACTCGATATATCGAAAACGTGTTTGTATGAGTTTCACTATGATTATATGGCTCCGTTGCATCGTGAAAAATGCAAGATAATGTACACCGATACGGATAGCCTTGTCTACCACATTGAGTGCGAAGATGTATATGAAGGTATGAAGCAAACTATTGTCCGGTTCGACACGAGTGATTATCCCATCGATAATGTTTTCGATATTCCATTAGTAAATAAGAAAGTGCCAGGTCTTATGAAGGATGAAAACAATGGTGCTATAATGCCTGAATTTGTTGGACTTCGGTCAAAAATGTATGCGTTAAGGGTAGATGGTAAAAAGAACACCAAAAAAGTTAAAGGTGTAAAGAGTGGCGTTGCCGCAAGAACAATAACTTTTGATGATTTTATGCAGTGTTTAAATGAGGAGATTGAAGTGTGTCAGAGCCAAACGTGTATAAAATCCACACTGCACGATGTATATACTATTCGCGAAAGAAAAATTGCTCTTAGCCCACACGATGATAAGCGATATATCATACCTAATAGCACAAACACATTGCCATGGGGACATTACAGAATATCATTTTAACACCGCTATATTCTAAAATATCGCAATCTCTTGTGTATATTTTTCAACTGGTAGAAAATAAAGAATAAAAAAACATTACCCTTTGGAATCCATATATTCATTCACACTATTTTTCTCCATATCGCCGTGACGCATTTTCCAGGGGAAAAAAAGATTTAAATGCGAGGAGCAAAAAAAAAGAGCTACCCAAGGGACACATGCTGCGATGTCGGGGAAAACTGACTCTTCTTCCTTTGCAGCACGTGCGGAGATGAAGACGACACTTGACCGCCGCTTGTTGGGGCTTTAGGCAGAGAAGAAGGAGTCATAAATAAATTTAAAACATTTATTGTTCTCTACAAATCAGATGTATTTATCCAACTATTGTGGGTATTATCGAAACCCAACCATTTTACAAACATTCGATTGCCACGTTTTTTCAGTACTTTTTCCACGAGATAGATATCGGGATATTTACCTTTTAGAAGCTCTTGCTCGTAGAAACCACCTGCAATGGGTTTATTCTTATGGTCTTTCAGGCTATACGTTACAGGACTTGAGTTTTTTATGCTATATATTGTAAATATTTCCGTTGTCCAGTTTGGTGTGTAACCCTTTTCAAACACTCTCTTAAATTTGCTGATTCTCACTTTATCGCCAATTTTGAATTTTGGTGGCTTCTTCATTAGAGGTTGAGTCTTATTAAAAACTTGCCGCAATATTTTCTTCTCGTTACCCACATTTACATTCCTTGGCTTCATTTTAATTGTACGGTGTACAGAGTCATTATACTCGGCAATTAAATTATCAAGAATATCGATCCACTTAAAATTACGACGAAGGCTAAATTGTTTCCACATTTTGTTTTTCAGTGTACAAATAAAACGCTCGCCAACGGATGCTTTTAAATTACTATACGTTGAATACATGTTAATATTGTGCTTTTCCATTAGAGACTTGAAAGTGGAATTGTAAAATTCTTTTCCCTGATCGACATGCAAGTTCTGCGGTATCCGTCGTCCCTTATCGGTTTTCGACTTCATTGCGGCTGCTGCATGTCTGCCATTCTTACTCAACATTGGCGCGGCCCAGGCGAATTTTGAGAAAGTATCGATGACGGTGAGGAGAAATTTATGTTTAGAATTTTCACGCGCGTATGATGACATATCGACGAAATCAGCTTACCAGGTTTCGTCCAAACCCCGGATGTCCACGTGTCGACGAGGATAATTTCGTCGAGCAGGCTTATGTAGCGCCAGCACGAGAGCGCTCTTTTTCTCGTTCATTTTCTAGTCCACTCAGTCGCGCATCCAGTGCAGCAATCGTCCGTGAATTGCGAATCACCAAATCTTGTAGATTTTTCACATCGACCTCGAGTGTTTTTGCAATGTCTCTTATCGTAGCTTTAAGTCCATTAACCAGCAACTGATTACTCTCGTTCATTTATTTGTGTATGTTCTTAATGATAGTTCGAGATTTTTTATGCAAAGCACTTAGAGTGATGGCATCGTCTTGTCCTTCCGGATTAGCGATGTTACACAATCGTTTCTGCCCCAAGTCATAATGGCCATCTGCGGTCGTTTTAAACTCAATCCCAGATCGGCCCGGAGGACCTTGCTTACTGAGGAGTACACTCCTATTTAATTGGCGTCCAAACACATCGACACTCATGTTGAGAATGCGTGAATTCTCCGATGCTGAGTTAATAAATGATTTCAGCTTCGCGCAATTCCTCGATAATCGATATGATTTCATTCGAATGCGCAGAATTTCCGGCTGCTTGCGATGCCAGAAGTAAGCGAAGACGATCTACTAGCTCATTTGGATTATCCCAGTAAATATAGTCCAATTAGGTGTTTTTCCTGGCTAGCTTATATTTTGGCATACTTTCCCACATGAAGATCGACTATATTTGCAATATAAGTGTTGATTTTATGGCAGGTATTACGTCGTATTGCCTCATTGGACTTGTAAAATTTTTTGTGTGCATTCGTCGAGATGACAATCTTTTCGTAGTTTTTCAAATCGTCCGGTGTGAGAGTTTCGACATTGGGCACTTTTTTAAGCAGCAGCTCCGTTAATCCAACAGTTTTCGGATAATTCTCATCACCCACACGAATATGTTGAGAGTAAAAAATTATCGGAGAATTTCCAATCATTAATTTGTTGTTTGCGAAATTCCGCACACCATATGATACATCCAGGCTTGCTTTTCTATTTGTTCGTAACAGCAGGAGATATTCGGTGATTTATTCATCGACATTTTGTGAGTCATCATCATCATCCTCATATATCAATTTGAATGAATTTTGGGTTTCACTCTTGAAGGAATCTTGTGTCTCATTCTTCAATTGATTTTTCGCACTATTGATCGCATCTCCTTCTTCAGCATTATCACTCACTTTTTCACCCTTAATTTCCTCCTTCACTACCTCGCCGTTTTTATACGATACCAATTTCTCCAATGATCTCACTAAAGGCTTAAAGACATCTTGCATTCTCTGCTCATCGCTATCTTTTCCGATTTTCATCACTCGATGCTTTCGTCTAATTGCATTGCTCGCCTTGGCAATTTCACACAATACATCTCTTTCGCGCAAAAGTTGTTCGGTCTTCATGTTGTCACTGTCAAGGTGTGCGCAATGCTGTCTCTTCAACCACCAGCGATGAATCATTTATCAATGGCCAGAAAATAATCAAAACCTTGTCTATATCGACCCTCATTAATACCACTATCCTTGTCAATCGTGATAAACGCATACTTGTCGGAATTCCAGCATTTCGTGCACATGTTTTTAAAGCACGTATAAGTCATATCCGTATTAACATGATCGGTGTAGACGTGTTTGAGGTTAATATCGTCCTGCTTGAAAAGCACCACGAAATTTGCATTATCTCTCACGAGATGTTTGGGGATATGGGTGTACGTCTGGCAAAGATAAAAACTGTTAACAATCTCATGTCTTCCCATGGAAAAGAAGGCTCTAACATTATCCTGTTTTTCACACGCTATATCATCAAAGATGAATATAGAGTTGGATTGTGCATCACTTGGTGCTATCACTTGTTCATGCGCGTTGAATGGATGATACGCGGCTCCACTGACAGGTTCGAGCAACCGTTCGAGCAACTTATACTTTGGCTGCTTCAACGATTTGGAATACAAGTAAATGTTCTCAAATCTCAATCCATTCGGATGGATGATCAGAGTGAGCAAAGCGTTGGTTTTCCCACAATTCGATGGGCCACAAAACAGTGCACGTATGCGATCCGGCAATAAATCCCCATGACGTTTTTGCCGCTTCTTCGCCCCGCCATCATCGACTAATTCATCGAAATTTATCACGGGAAGTCCGCCTCCGATAGTTTGCTTGTTGGGCGTCATCTCACACACGACTAACGGCGAAATCATATAAATAGCACTCTTATAGGGATTATCCATCAGTTGTGTATTATCTTTAGACATGATTGTGCATGGCAAGAGTCGTAAAGGTTTCGTCTACCGCCTAATCAACAAACTGCCCGTTAAACTACATCTGCCCGGGTATCAGTATTGCGGACCAGGCACAAAGTTGACCAAGCCCCTTGCTCGTGCTGATGCGGGCATTAAACCATTGGATACGGCTTGCAAACAACACGATATTGCATATTCGAAGAATCCGGATAATCTTGGAGCGAGACATTCGGCGGATAAAGTGTTGTCTGAACAGGCGTGGCAACGTGTTACCGCTAAAGACGCTAGCATCGGCGAAGAAGGACGAAGAGAAAATTCGGTATGGGGATGAAGGCCCGTGAGGGTGGCGTTTGTTTGAAAAAATAATTGGCGCCGCAAAGAAGACAATGATTAAAAGTAATGATGCACAAACGATTATTAAATCAGCTCTTAAAGGTGCTCGTGCAGGTGTAAAGACACAAGGTGGGAAAGTGCGCACACTTCGGGTTCTACCTGTACCCCATAAGAGTGGTGGTTTATTGCCGTTCCTCGTGCCTATTTTTGCGGGTCTTAGCGCTGCTGGTGCTTTGTCAGGTCGTGCGGCTAGTATAGCTAAAGCTGTAAATGCTGCTCAGGCGGCTAAACGTGAATTAGATGAAAGTAAGCGCCATAATCGAACAATTGAAGCAATTGCATTGGGCAAGGGCTTATATCTGAAACCATATAAGCAGGGATTGGGTCTTCATATCAAGCCAAAAAACTAGAAATAACGCTACCTCACCGGTCCCTCACCGACATCGACCTTCTTAAATATGTGAAAATCCTGAAGATTCCATATTTCCGTGGAGTTTACATGCGCGATACATTGCCAGCGAGCGGACTTCTTAAACGCGAGGCAGCAATAGTAAATTTGGATTAAAATGTCGGTCCTGGAACACACTGGGTCGTTTACAGAAAGCCTGGATGGAAAGTCGTGTACTTTGATAGTTTTGGCAATCTTACACCACCATCTGAACTCATGAGATATTTACGTGTTGGTAGCGCTAGTTATAATTATAAGGGATATTAGGAATATGATACGACTGAATGTGGACATTTGTGTCTCAAATTTCTTTCTCGACAATTGCAGCACAAAGACAAATATACACTATATATAGGAGGGAAATGACGTGGAGAATTCAGTTGTCAATTTACCAGCAACATGGTTGATAGCTTAACCTTGATCATATCTGGCTCATCGTCCATACTCGAGGCGCAGTACTTTCCCCCCATCGAACTCTCGCCACACAAAAGTTATACCCTCGGTCTCGTTGAATTGTTAACGTTCAACTCTATTCCCAATATCGACGTTGACCATGATAAACTTTACGTGGGAGATGAGGTGTTGACGGTACCTACGGGTAGCTATGAAATAGAGGATATTGAGGCATTTATACAAGCAGAGCTCACGCGTAAAACATCAAAATTAGCATTAAACCGAATAATAATACGCTTCGCAGTGAGATCGAATGCGATCATGATGTCAATTTTGAGCCGAAAGATTCTATTGGCCATCTTCGAGGCTTCACCGCACGCAAATTGGAAGCCAATAAAAGACACGAATCTGACCTTCCTGTAGCCATTCTCAAAGTGAACGCCCTACGCGTCAAGTGCAACATTACCGCTGGAGCCTATATTAACGGACAAAAAGTACACAGAATTCACGATTTTTTCCATCTATGCCACCGGGCTATAAGATCATTGAAGTTCCCTCACACGTTATTTATCTGCCAATCACGAGCCGAACGGTTGACACGATACAGCTTCGCATAGTGGATCAGGACGGTGATTTGGTAAATTTCCGCGATCAAGTAATCACCATACGCCTGCATATAAAGTCGTGATGGGTACAGTTTTCAATAGATCTTCCAATAACAATAAACGGTCATGGATAAAAACCATCAGTCGTCGGCCAGTGCCCAAAGTGCTCACACCTCAAAACGTGCTACTCTTGAAGAATTTGGGTCTCAAAGTACGTGGCGAAAGCGTGTAAAAAATTATTTAGTCTGTGCGCTATGCATCTGTTGCGTGAAATGGAAGACGAAATTGTAAACATTCAAACACCCGTGGTCTTTGATGAATCCATCATCCAATGTGAGATTCACGCTCATCAGCCATATGCAGCTTCAACCTTCAATAATAGCGATGAAATTCGTATTGCCATCCAACATCAAGACCTCTCCATCCTGCCAAGTAAGAGTTCCCTACACATATGTGGGAAATTAGCCAAGCCCGATGGGGCACCGACCACTTCTACAAGTCTCGTCAACAATGCCGTTTGTCATTTGTTTGAGGAAGTGCGATATGAATTGAATGCCATAGAATTCGATCGTAATAAGAATGTCGGCATTACGAGTGTATTGAAGGGATATTCATCTCTCTCACCCGCCAAAAGTTCTATGCTCGAGAACACTGGATGGCTCCATGTCGAAGAAACCAAGCAGATTGTAGATGTATCGGGAAACTTTGATGTCTGTCTACCGCTTAGCATGCTCCTCGGTTTTGCCGAAGATTATCGTAAAATTGTTGTGAATGCCAACCATGAGTTGATTCTCACGAGATCAAAGACCGACGATAATGCCATTGTACAAACAGCCGCCGAAGACTACAAACTCGTATTGCATAAAATAGAATGGCCCGTACCGTATGTAACAATCGCGGATCAGCGAAAAATTCAACTGTTAAAGTTCCTTGCCCAGGACGCTCCAATCTCCATGAGTTTTCGAACATGGGAACTGTATGAATATCCGTTGCTGCCTGCCACCTCCATGCATGTGTGGTCTGTGAAAACCTCGAATCAGCTGGAGAAACCACGATATGTCATTCTCGCGCTGCAGACGGGACGGAAAAATAAGAAACAACACAATGCGAGCCACTTTGATCATTGTAACATGAGCGATGTCAACCTATATCTCAACTCACAATGTTATCCATATGGAAATTTGAATTTGAACATTGATCAAAATCAATATGCTCTACTCTACAAGATGTAGGCAAACTATCAACCGACCTATTACTACAAAGAGGCTGAACCATGGCCGAGCAGGATTGAATTTTTAGAAAAAGCCCCCCTCGTTGTCATTGGCTGCTCAAAACAAAACGATTCTCTCAAGTCCAGCCCTGCTGACGTGCATCTTGAGTTCGAATTGAAAAATAATATTCCGCCACACCTTCAGCTTACTGCATGATCCTCCATGATCGCATTGTCGAGTACAATCCAATCAGTGGTGGGGTTAAAAAATTAGTGTAAAATCATGCTGATTATTCGCACCCGCATCAGTCAACATTGAGCTTATCGTCGATGTGCAGGGCTTCAAGAGACCCACGAACAAATTTGTCCTAAAGGAGATGTCCATCGTCAAACTCTACGACAAGGATGCTGAACCACTGACGCTCACCTTCGACGCACCATTTGCATGGGACTCTCTACCGGCCAAGTATAAAATGACAAACAAGTGGCTGGAACGCAATTTTCATGGAATACGCTGGGATCACAGCGGCATACCATACGCGGCAGCTAGAAAGACAATTCGAGGAATCTTGCAAGGGGCTGATACCATTTATGCCAAGGGATTCGAGAAGTGCTCATGGTTATCGAGATTCACGGATTCAGCAACAAAAGTCATCGATCTGGAGACTCTGGACTGTCCATCGCTGCAGAAGTTGCCGAAAATCACGAAATCCAAATGCCCGCATCATTTTTCCTTCACGAAATACAATTGCGCCCATGCAAATGTAAAATCACTGAAAAGCTGGTTGAGTGTATACGCAGCGTTGTGTGGGCGAGGAATTTTTTAAATGATAAAAAAACATTTCGATGAAAATATTGAGACGGAAAAGACCGTCTCATGAAATAAACAACAGAATATCGCCCCAAGGAGACTTAGGAGTCAAGCGATTTCGGGAAACGGATGGGGTAAAGGGTAAAAACATACCAAGACCAAGAGGTCCGCCATGTTGGTCGAACCGACCACGCTAGTTAAATTAATGGCGGACAATAACAAAGGGAGACTAACGGTCACCGAGGTAAATTCAGACGCATGCAGAAGAGAGGGAAAAGCGGTAAAATCCGGATAACCGCTAATCTAATTAAAGGAAGACGGAAGAGAAGGGGACCGAAAAAGCGGTAAAATATAAGTATAAAAGGACGATGAATTTGGAGGAAAGGCGCTCTTTGAATCCCTCGTGGATCGACTAGTACTGCTTGGCAAAGTACCTCCGTAGTGGAAGGAAACGCTGGGAACACGGAACGTTGAGAAACAAGAGAAACAAGGAGTCGCGCCAAAAAGGCATTCGAGAGCTCTCTTCATTTTTCGAGAGATAACAAGTACTGCTGGACCAAGTACAGCCCTTGCGGAGTGGAAAGGTCTGGAACACGGAACGTTAAGGAACAAAAAACGAAGAAGAATTAAATTAAATTAAATTTGTGAGAAAGTATTGGAAAAACAAATAAAAAAGGGCAATAAGGAAAGTTAACCACTTAGGGGTAACAACTAATTATCGAAAAATAGATAGGAAGATTATCGCAGGAGAAAATAGGATACGAGAAGGTATCATTACGAGCGAGCGGGACGATAGATATAAGGGAAAAATATTAAATATTGGAAAAGACGAGAAATATTACATTAGGAGATAAGAAAGTACACGCTACAGTCATACGAAACAGACACCCACAGATATACACTCACACGCACACACCCGCAGAAAAACACCGTAATAATCGAGTAACGCGGATCCCGATCACAGAAATTACAAGGAGGTATCCCGAAATTACGAGAGCCCCGAAATCTGGGCAAAAAGGGTCATTCGAGTGCTCGCGGCATATCACTCGATTAAACTATCATAGACAGGTAGGTGGCGACATCGCACGCCAAGATCAAGGACCGGGCGACAAATTATCGACGCGCGATAATCGATCGGGAGATAGCGTAGATCACCGCGACTCGAAGGGCAGCTCTAGGGTGGGGGAAGTGGATCTCGACGCGTGACGAGAGAGAGCGCGCGCCTACGACTAGCTCCATAAACTTGGCCGCCGACTATGGAAATATCGAATTTTTTTTTACGCCAATCGATTGTTAGTCGTTTGTTAGTGTTTGTTAGACAAAACCCAGCGTTTGTTAGACTTTATTTATTGAATAAAACAAAAAACAAATTTATGCCAAAGTTAGCCGCAAAAAATGGTTTTCTAGTGATTTCGAACTTTTTTTCGTGACCAATCGATTGTTAGTCGTTTGTTAGTGATTGTTAGTCGGTTTAAATCGTTTGTTAGAGCTCAATTATTATTAAATTAATGAAAAACTTTTCGGCCCTAGAGCGCGCTGCGAGCGACGTGAAGTTGTCAGCATCACCGCAACGAACACTTGAGGCTGTGGACATGTAACTCGTCAATTTCAGCAAACGATGATTCTTATAATTCTATTCGATTGCTAGACGAATGTTAGTAATTGTTAGTGAATTTTCATCGTTTGTTAGAGTTCCATTTTTATTTAATCGCTGAAAAACTTTTCGGCACTGGGACGCACTGCATGTCGCGGCGGTTGGCAGCATCGCCGCGACAGGTGCTGAGGGGTTTGCACATGTCGCTCATCAATTTCCGCCAAACGTTGATTCTTGTCCTTCTATTACATTGTTAGACGATCGCTAGTGATTGTTACTTAATTTGCATCGTTTGTTAGAGCTCCATTTTTATTTAATCGCCGAAAAACTTTTCGGCGCAAGGGCGCGCTTCATGTCGCGGAGGTTGGCAGCAGCGCCGCGACACCTGATTACGGGTTTGCGCAGTTCACTCATCAATTTCCGCGAAACGTTGATTCTTATCATTCC
The DNA here is from genome assembly GCA_951751655.1 of Ophion costatus. Lineage (NCBI taxonomy): Eukaryota > Metazoa > Arthropoda > Insecta > Hymenoptera > Ichneumonidae > Ophion > Ophion costatus. The sequence continues at coordinate 12,892,034 of OX632361.1, read as the reverse complement.
ATTAGATTGTGAGGCGATCGCTAGTAATTGTTAGTAAATTTTCATCGTTTGTTAGAGCGTTAATTTTATTTTATCGCTGAAAAACTTTTCGGCTCTAGAGCGCGCTCCAAGTCGCGAAGGTTGGCTGCATTGCCGCGACAGCGGCTTACGGGTTTACACATGTAAGACGTTAATTTCCACAAAACGCTGATTCTTGTCATTCTATTACATTGTCAGACGAATGTTAGTGATTGTTAGAGAATTTTCATCGTTTGTTAGAACTTTATTTTCATTTAATCGCCGAAAAACTTTTCGGTGTTAGAGCACGCTTCATGTCGCGGAGGTTGGCAGCATCGCCGCGACAGCTGCTTTCGGGTTTGCGCATTTAACTCGTCAATTTCCCCAAAACGTTAACTCTTATCATTCTATTAGAGTGTTAGACGATCGCTAGTGATTGTTAGTTAATTTCTATCGTTTGTTAGAGCTCCATTTTTATTTAATCGCTGAAAAACTTTTCGGCGCTAGAGCGCGCTGCAGGTCGCGAAGGTTGGCCCCATCGCCGCCACAGCGGCTTACGGGTTTACACATGTAAGACGTCAATTTCCACAAAACGCTGATTCTTGTCATTCTATTACATTGTCAGACGAATGTTAGTGATTGTTAGAGAATTTTCATCGTTTGTTAGAACTCCATTTTTATTTAATCGCCGAAAAACTTTTCGGTGTTAGAGCACGCTTCAGGTCGCGGAGGTTGGCAGCATCGCCGCGACAGCTGCTTTCGGGTTTGCGCATTTAACTCGTCAATTTCCCCAAAACGTTAACTCTTATCATTCTATTAGATTGTTAGACGATCGCTAGTGATTGTTAGTTAATTTCTATCGTTTGTTAGAGCTCCATTTTTATTTAATCGCTGAAAAACTTTTCGGCCCTAGAGCGCGCTGCAGGTCGCGAAGGTTGGCCCCATCGCCGCCACAGCGGCTTACGGGTTTACACATGTAAGACGTCAATTTCCACAAAACGCTGATTCTTGTCATTCTATTACATTGTCAGACGAATGTTAGTGATTGTTAGAGAATTTTCATCGTTTGTTAGAACTACATTTTTATTTAATCGCCGAAAAACTTTTCGGCACTAGAGCACGTTTCATGTTGCGGAGGTTGGCAGCATCGCCGCGACAGCTGCGTACGGGTTTGCGCATTTAAATCGTTAATTTCCGCAAAACGTTGATTCTTATCATTCCATTAGATTGTTAGACGATCGCTAGTAATTGTTAGTCAATTTTCATCGTTTGTTAGAGCTCAAATTTTATTTTATCGCTGAAAAACTTTTCGGCCCTAGAGCGCGCTGCAGGTCGCGAAGATTGGCAGCATCGTCGCGACAGCTGCTTACGAGTTTGCACATGTACCGCATCAATTACCGCAAAACGTTAACTCTTATCATTCTATTAGATTGTTAGACGATCGCTAGTGATTGTTAGTTAATTTCTATTGTTTGTTAGAGCTCCATTTTTATTTAATCGCTGAAAAACTTTTCGGCGCTAGAGCGCGCTGCAGGTCGCGAAGGTTGGCTGCTTCGCCGCGACAGCGGCTTACGGGTTTGCACATGTAAGACGTCAATTTCCACAACACGTTGATTCTTGTCATTCTATTACATTGTCAGACGAATGTTATTGGTTGTTAGAGAATTTTCATCGTTTGTGAGAGCTCCATTTTTATTTAATCGCCGAAAAACTTTTCGGTGCTAGAGCACGCTTCTTGTCGCGGAGGACGGCAGCATCGACGCGATAGTTACTTACGGGTTTGCACATGAACCGCGTCAATTTCCGCAAAACGTTGATTCTTATCATTCTATTAGATTGTTAGACGATCGCTAGTGGTAGTTAGTTTATTTTCATCGTTTGTTAGAGCATCATTGTTATTTAATCGCTGAAACACTTTTCGGCCCTAGAGCGCGCTGCATGCCGCGGAGGTTGGCCGCATCGTCGCGACAGCTGCGTACGGCTTTGCGCATGCAACTCGTTAATTTGAGCAAAACGTTGATTCTTATCATTCTATTAGATTGTTAGACATCGCTAGTGATTGTTAGTTAATTTCTATCGTTTGTTAGAGCTCCATGTTTATTTAATCGGTGAAAAACTTTTCGGCCCTAGAAAGCGCTGCATGTCGCGGAGGTTGGCAGCATCGTCGCGACAGCTGCTTACGGCTTTGCGCATGCAACTCGTTAATTTGAGCAAAACGTTGATTGTTATCATTCTATTAGATTGTTAGACTATCGCTAGTGATTGTTAGTTCATTGCTTTCGTTTGTTAGAGCTCCATTTTTATTTAATCGCTAAGAAACTTTTCGGTGCTAGAGCACGCTGCAGGTCGTGGAGGTTGGCAGCATCGTCGCGACAGCTGCTCACGGCTTTGCGCATGCAACTCGTTAAAGTGAGCAAAACGTTGATTCTTATCATTCTATTAGATTTTTAGACTATCGCTAGTGATTGTTAGTTAATTTCTATCGTTTGTTAGAGCTCCATTTTTATTTAATCGCAGAAAAACTTTTCGGCGCTAGAGCGCGCTGCAGGTCGCGAAGGTTGGCTGCAGCGCCGCGACAGCGGCTTACGGATTTGCACATGTAACACGTAAATTTCCACAAAACGTTGATTCTTGTCATTCTATTACATTGTCAGACGAATGTTAGTGATTGTTAGAGAATTTTCATCGTTTGTTAGAGCTCCATTTTTATTTAATCGCCGAAAAACTTTTCGGTGCTAGAGCACGCTTCATTTCGCGGAGACTGGCAGCATCGTCGCGACAGCTGCTTTCGGGTTTGCGCATTTAACTCGTCAATTTCCGCAAAACGTTGATTCTTATCATTCCATTAGATTGTTAGACAATCGCTAGTGATTGTTAGTTAATTTTCGTTGTTTGTTAGAGCATTATTTTTATTTAATCGCTGACTCACTTTTCGGCCCTAGAGCGCGCTGCATGTCGCGGAGGTTGGCTGCATCGTCGCGACAGCTGGATACGGCTTTGCGCATGCAACTCGTTAATTTGAGCAAAACGTTGATTCTTATCATTCTATTAGATTGGTAGACTATCGCTAGTGATTGTTAGTTAATTTCTAGCGTTTCTTAGAGCTCCATTTTTATATAATCGCCGAAAAACTTTTTGGTGCTAGAACACGCTTCATGTCGCGGAGGTTGTCAGCATCGCCGCGACAGCTGTTTTCGGGTTTGCGCATTTAACTCGTCAATTTCCGCAAAACGTTGACTCTTATCATTCTATTAGTTTGTTAGACGATCGCTAGTGATTGTTAGTTAATTTTCATCGTTTGTTAGAGCGTAATTTTTATTTAATCGCTGAAACACTTTTCGGCCCTAGAGCGCGCTGCATGTCGCGGAGGTTGGCAGCATCGTCGCGACAGATGCTTACGGCTTTGCGCAAGTAATTGGTTATTTTGAGCAAAACGTTGATTCTTATCATTCTATTAGCTTGTTTGACGATCGCTAGTGATTGTTAGTTAATTTCTTTCGTTTGTTAGAGCTCCATTTTTATCTTATCGCTGAGAAACTTTTCGGCGCTAGAGCGCGCTGCAGGTCGCGAAGGTTGGTTGCATCGCCGCGACAGCGGCTTACGGGATTGCACATGTAACACGTAAATTTCCACAAAACCTGGATTCTTGTCATTCTATTACATTGTCAGACGAATGTTAGTGATTGTTAGAGAATTTTCATCGTCTGTTAGAGCTCCATTTTTATTTATTCGCCGAAAAACTTTTCGGCACTAGAGCACGCTTCATGTTGTGGAGGTTGCATGGCAGCATCGCCGCGACAGCTGCTTACGGGTTTGCGCATTTAACTCGTTAATTTCCGCAAAACGTTCATTCTTATTATTCCATTAGATTGTTAGACGATCGCTAGTGATTGTTAGTTAATTTTCATCGTTTGTTAGAGCTCCAATTTTATTTTATCGCTGAAAAACATTTCGCCCCTAGAGCGCGCTGCAGGTCGCGAAGGTTGGCAGCATCGCCGCGACAGCTTCTTACTGGTTTGCACATGTACCGCATCAATTACTGCAAAACGTTGACTCTTATCATTCTATTAGATTGTTAGACGATCGCTAGTGATTGTTAGTTAATTTTCATCGTTTGTTAGAGCATCATTTTTATTTAATCGCTGAAACATTTTTCGGCCCTAGAGCGCGCTGCATGTCGCGGAGGTTGGCAGCATTGTCGCGACAGCTGCTTACGGATTTGCGCATGTATTCGGTAATTTGAGCAAAACGTTGATTTTTATCAGTCTATTAGATTGTTTGTCTATCGCTAGTGATTGTTAGTTAATTTCTATTGTTTGTTAGAGCTCCATTTTTATTTAATCGTTGAAAAACTTTTCGGCGCTAGAGTCTCGCTAGAACTCGCCCATTTCAGCAAAATATTGATTCTTATCATTTTATTCGATTGATAGTAGAATGTTAGTGATTGTTAGTCGCTTTTCATCGTTTGTTAGTTCTCAATTTCTATGTAATCAATGAAAAACTTTGGGGAAGTATTTTCTACTATATTAATCATTGTTGTTTTCCTGGAGAATGCTGCAACTTTGTGCAGTGGGTGACTGTGAGGCAGGACGCTGCTTCGAAATCGGGAAATGCATTCCGTGGAGTGCGACGATTTGCACTATGCCAGGTGCCCAGGTTATTTAGTAGACAAAAATCGATTGTTCTGCCTACATTTCTTCTGTCATCAAGCATTATGTTGGAGTAGAGTCGCTCGCCTGACTCCTCCCATACATGCCCATTTCTTAGCAGCTTAGCGTGTCGAGATATACACAACATTACGGTTATACACTGCATTAAGCTGCAGTATTTTTCGTTCTCTTTTCTCACTCGCAAATTTTTCCTCAACCGCGCCATAGTTTTATTTCCTACCTGATACATAAGTTTGCTTTTTATTTGTATCGTCTCATCTCATCGTGGCGCTGTGCATAGCTCGGTAGCTTATAATGACGTCCATACCTTCCGAGATACTTCAGTCACAATGGAAAAGAAAATAGTTCTCTGCTACATATTCTTATCACAATATGCAGACAAATGTTGCTACTTGGACGGAAAATGTTGGCCGGTGGCTTGGCCGGGACCTGCCAAATAGTCGTTACGCCACCTATGGATTTGCTGAAAATTGAGATGCGGGATACTGGACACGTGGTCGCCATGGTAAAGTCTGATACAGGACTTTAGTGTGACGACCGAAGAATTCTAAAAGTCGAAATTTATTAAATTAAAATCTTTGTCGTGACATAAATTATGACGCTTCGTGAAAACGAATTATTTCCGGTTTGAGATTTTCTTGCCTCGTGTGCTGCAGCGCGCTCTAGCGCCCAAAAGTTTCTCAGCGATTAAATAAAAATGGACCTCTAACAAACGAAAGAAATTAACTAACAATCACTAGCGATTGTCAAACAATCTAAAAGAATGATAAGAATCAACGTTTTGCTCAAAATAACCAGTTACATGCGCAAAGCCGTAAGCATCTGTCGCGACGATGCTGCCAACCTCCGCGACATGCAGCGCGCTCTAGGGCCGAAAAGTGATTCAGCGATTAAATAAAAATTACGCTCTAAAAAACGATGAAAATTAACTAACAATCACTAACGATCGTCTAACAATCTAATAGAATGATAGGAGTCAACGTTTTGCGGAAATTGACGAGTTAAATGCGCAAACCCGAAAGCAGCTGTCGTGACGATGCTGCCAACCTCCGCGACATGAAGCGTGTTCTAGCACCGAAAAGTTTTTCGGCGATTAAATAAAAATGGAGCTCTAACAAACGACGAAAATTCTCTAACAATCACTAACATACGTCTGACAATGTAATAGAATGACAAGAATCAACGTTTTGTGGAAATTGACGATTTATATGTGAAATCCCGTAAGCCGCTGTAGCGGCGATGCAGCCAACCTTCGCGACCGGCAGCGCGCTCTAGGGCCGGAAAATTTCTCAGCGATCAAATAAAAATGGAGCTCTAACAAACGAAAGAAATTAACTAACAATCGCTAGCGACGTCTAACAATCTAATAGAATGATAAGAATCAACGTTTTGCTCAAATTAACGAGTTGCATGCGCAAAGCCTTAAGCAGCTGTCGCGTCGATGCTGCCAACCTCCGCGACATGAAGCGTCTTCTAGCACCGAAAAGTTTTTTGGCGATTAAATAAAAATGGAGCTCTAACAAACAATGAAAATTCTCTAACAATCAATAAGATACGTCTGACAATGTAATAGAATGACAAGAATCAACGTTTTGTTGAAATTGTCGTCTTACATGTGTAAACCCGTAAGCCGCTGTCGCGGCGGTGCAGCCAACCTTCACGACCCGCAGCGCGCTCTAGCGCCGAAAAGTTTTTCAACGATTAAATAAAAATGGAGCTCTAACAAACGATAGAAATTAACTAACAATCACTAGCGATCGTCTAACAATCTAATAGATTGATAAGAGTTAACGTTTTGGGGACATTGACGAGTTAAATGCGCAAACCCGGAAGCAGCTGTCGCGGCGAAGCTGCCAACCTCCGCGACATGAAGCGTGCTCTAACACCGAAAAGTTTTTCGGCGATTAAATAAAAATGGAGCTCTAACAAACGATGACAATTCTCTAACAATCACTAACATTCGTCTGACAATGTAATAGAATGACAAGAATCAACGTTTTGTGGAAATTTCCTTGTTACATGTGCAATCCCGTAAGCCGCTGTCGCGGCGATGGGGCCAACCTTCGCGACCTGCAGCGCGCTCTAGCGCCGAAAAGTTTTTCAGCGATTAAATAAAAATGGAGCTCTAACAAACGATCGAAATTAACTAACAATCACTAGCGATCGTCTAACAATCTAATCGAATGATAAGAGTTAACGTTTTGCGGAAATTGACGAGTAAAATGCGCAAGCCCGAAAGCAGCTGTCGCGGCGATGCTGCCAACCTCCGCGACATGAAGCGTGCTCTAACACCGAAAAGTTTTTCGGCGATTAAATAAAAATGACGTTCTAACAAACGATGAAAATTCTCTAACAATCAATAAGATACGTCTGACAATGTAATAGAATGACAAGAATCAACGTTTTGTTGAAATTGTCGTCTTACATGTGTAAACCCGTAAGCCGCTGTCGCGGCGATGCAGCCAACCTTCACGACCCGCAGCGCGCTCTAGCGCCGAAAAGTTTTTCAACGATTAAATAAAAATGGAGCTCTAACAAACGATAGAAATTAACTAACAATCACTAGCGATCGTCTAACAATCTAATAGAATGATAAGGGTCAACGTTTTGGGGAAATTGACGAGTTAAATGCGCAAACCCGAAAGCAGCTGTCGCGGCGATGCTGCCATCCTCCGCGACATGAAGCGTGCTCTAACACCGAAAAGTTTTTCGGCGATTAAATAAAAATGGAGCTCTAACAAACGATGACAATTCTCTAACAATCACTAACATTCGTCTGACAATGTAATAGAATGACAAGAATCAACGTTTTGTGGAAATTTCCTTGTTACATGTGCAATCCCGTAAGCCGCTGTCGCGGCGATGGGGCCAACCTTCGCGACCTGCAGCGCGCTCTAGCGCCGAAAAGTTTTTCAGCGATTAAATAAAAATGGAGCTCTAACAAACGATAGAAATTAACTAACAATCAGTAGCGATCGTCTAACAATCTAATAGAATGATAAGAGTTAACGTTTTGCGGAAATTGACGAGTTAAATGCGCAAGCCCGAAAGCAGCTGTCGCGGCGATGCTGCCAACCTCCGCGACATGAAGCGTGCTCTAACACGGAAAAGTTTTTCGGCGATTAAATAAAAATGGCGTTCTAACAAACGATGAAAAATCTCTAACAATCACTAACATTCGTCTGAGAATGTAATAGAATGACAAGAATCAACGTTTTGTGGAAATTGACGTCTTACATGCATAAACCCGTAAGCCGCCGTCGCGGCGTTGCAGCCAACCTTCTCGACTTTCAGCGCGCTCTAGCGCCGAAAAGTTTTTCAGCGATTAAATAAAAATGGAGCTCTAACAAACGATAGAAATTAGCTAACAATCACTAGCGATCGTCTAACAATCTAATAGAATGATAAGAGTCAACGTTTTGCGGTAATTGTGCGGTCCATGTGCAAACCCGGAAGCAGCTGTCACAGCGATGCTGCCAACTTCCGCGACATGAAGCGTCCTCTAGCACCGAAAAGTTTTTCGGCGATTAAATAAAAATGGAGCTCTAACAAACGATGACAATTCTCTAACAATCACTAACATTCGTCTGACAATGCAATAGAATGACAAGAATCAACGTTTTGTGGAAATTTCCTTGTTACATGTGCAATCCCGTAAGCCGCTGTCGCGGCGATGGGGCCAACCTACGCGACCTGCAGCGCGCTCTAGCGCCGAAAAGTTTTTCAGCGATTAAATAAAAATGGAGCTCTAACAAACGATAGAAATTAACTAGCAATCACTAGCGATCGTCTAACAATCTAATAGAATGATAAGAGTTAACGTTTTGCGATAATTGACGAGTTAAATGCGCAAGCCCGAAAGCAGCTGTCGCGGCGATGCTGCCAACCTCCGCAACATGAAGCGTGCTCTAACACCGAAAAGTTTGTCGGCGATTGAATAAAAATGGCGTTCTAACAAACGATGAAAATTCTCTAACAATCACTAACATTCGTCTGACAATGTAATAGAATGACAAGAATCAACGTTTTGTGGAAATTGACGTCTTACATGCGTAAACCCGTAAGCCGCCGTCGCGGCGTTGCAGCCAACCTTCGCGACTTTCAGCACGCTCTAGCGCCGAAAAGTTTTTCAGCGATTAAATAAAAATGGAGCTCTAACAAACGATAGAAATTAGCTAACAATCACTACCGATCGTCTAACAATCTAATAGAATGATAAGACTCAACGTTTTGCGGTAATTGTGCGGTACATGTGCAAACCCGGAAGCAGCTGTCACGGCGATGATGCCAGCTTCCGCGACATGAAGCGTCCTCTAGCACAGAAAAGTTTTTCGGCGATTAAATAAAAATGGAGCTCTAACAAACGATGAAAATTAAGTAACAATCACTAGCGATCGTCTAACAATGTAATAAAAGGACAAGAATCAACGTTTTGTTGAAATTGTCGTCTTACATGTGTAAACCCGTAAGCCGCTGTCGCGGCGATGCTGCCAACCTCCGCGACATGAAGCGTGCTCTAACACCGAAAAGTTTTTCGGCGATTAAATAAAAATGTAGTTCTAACAAACGATGAAAATTCTCTAACAATCAGTAACATTCGTCTGACATTGTAATAGAATGACAAGAATCAGCGTTTTGTGGAAATTGACGTCTTACATGTGTAAACCCGTAAGCCGCTGTGGCGGCGATGGGGCCAACCTTCGCTACCTGCAGCGCGCTCTAGCGCCGAAAAGTTTTTCAGCGATTAAATAAAAATGGAGCTCTAACAAACGATAGAAATTAACTAACAATCACTAGCAATCGTCTAACAATCTAATAGAATGATAAGAGTTAACGTTTTGGGGAAATTGACGAGTTAAATGCGCAAACCCGAAAGCAGCTGTCGCGGCGATGCTGCCAACCTCCGCGACATGAAGCGTGCTCTAACACCGAAAAGTTTTTCGGCGATTAAATAAAAATGGAGTTCTAACAAACGATGAAAATTCTCTAACAATCACTAACATTCGTCTGACAATGTAATAGAATGACAAGAATCAGCGTTTTGTGGAAATTGACGTCTTACATGTGTAAACCCGTAAGCCGCTGTGGCGGCGATGGGGCCAACCTTCGGGACCTGCAGCGCGCTCTAGCGCCGAAAAGTTTTTCAGCGATTAAATAAAAATGGAGCTCTAACAAACGATAGAAATTAACTAACAATCACTAGCGATCGTCTAACAATCTAATAGAATGATAAGAGTTAACGTTTTGGGGAAATTGACGAATTAAATGCGCAAACCCGAAAGCAGCTGTCGCGGCGATGCTGCCAACCTCCGCGACATGAAGCGTGCTCTAACACCGAAAAGTTTTTCGGCGATTAAATACAAATGGAGTTCTAACAAACGATGAAAATTCTCTAACAATCACTAACATTCGTCTGACAATGTAATAGAATGACAAGAATCAGCGTTTTGTGGAAATTAACGTCTTACATGTGTAAACCCGTAAGCCGCTGTCGCGGCAATGCAGCCAACCTTCGCGACCTGGAGCGCGCTCTAGAGCCGAAAAGTTTTTCAGCGATAAAATAAAATTAACGCTCTAACAAACGATGAAAATTTACTAACAATTACTAGCGATCGCCTAACAATCTAATGGAATGATAAGAATCAACGTTTCGCGGCAATTGATGAGTGAAATGCGCAAACCCGTAATCAGGTGTCGCGGCGCTGCTGCCACCCTCCGCGACATGATGCGCGCCCTTTCGCCGAAAAGTTTTTCGGCGATTAAATAAAAATGGAGCTCTAACAAACAATGCAAATTAAGTAACAATCACTAGCGATCGTCTAACAATGTAATAGAAGGACAAGAATCAACGTTTGGCGGAAATTAATGAGCGACATGTGCAAACCCCTCAGCAGCTGTCGCGGCGTTGCTGCCAACCACCGCGACATGCAGTGCGTCCTAGTGCCGAAAAGTTTTTCAGCGATTAAATAAAAATGGAACTCTAACAAACGATGAAAATTCACTAACAATTACTAACATTCGTCTAGCAATCGAATAGAATTATAAGAATCATCGTTTTGCTGAAATTGACGAGTTACATGTCCACAGCCTCAAGTGTTCGTTGCGGTGATGCTGACAACTTCACGTCGCTCGCAGCGCGCTCTAGGGCCGAAAAGTTTTTCATTAATTTAATAATAATTGAGCTCTAACAAACGATTTAAACCGACTAACAATCACTAACAAACGACTAACAATCGATTGGTCACGAAAAAAAGTTCGAAATCACTAGAAAACCATTTTTTGCGGCTAACTTTGGCATAAATTTGTTTTTTGTTTTATTCAATAAATAAAGTCTAACAAACGCTGGGTTTTGTCTAACAAACACTAACAAACGACTAACAATCGACTGGCGTAAAAAAAAATTCGATATTTCCATAGTCGGCGGCCAAGTTTATGGAGCTCCTACGACTCGTCGAGCGCGAGTCCTAGCGCCACGAGCGAGAGAGCGCGGTGACTAGACGCGCTCGAAGGGAAAGTCACAAGGGAAAGTACCGTGGCGCTATAGGCCAAGCATCGATACCTACCGCGCCGCTAGCGAACACCCGTGATAAGCGATATCGATCCAGGATAAAAGCTCAAGCCGACCGAATTGTACCGTGCGAGTAATCAGTAATTGACCGACCGAGAAATATATTGCGAAACACACTATAAAACAACACAAACAACACATTACACTCATACATAGCGTTATTTTATTTTATATCGAGCCTTAAAAAACTTGAATAAATCATATTTTGTTAAAAATACCCAAAACACCTGAGTTTCGACTAATTTCTTCCCTGTTCGAGTCCCCGAACCTATAAATTTATTTGTAACGAATTAACACCCGTTACATTTTGGCGCCCAACGTGGGGCTCGAACAGAAGAAAGAAAAACTCATAAAAAAACGTGTAAAAATAAAATAAAACAAAATAAAATTAAATAACATAAAATACAATAAAACAAAATAAAATAAAATAAAATAAAACAAAATAAAATAAAATAAAATAAAACAACATAAAATAAAATAAAATAAAATACAATAAAATAAAATAAAATAAAATGAAATAAAAAAAAATATATAAGAAAATGGCACAACAAAACGGTGAAAACTCCCTTCATTGGGAATCAACTACTGCGGATGGACTGTTAGAAGAGGCACGTCAAAGGGATCGTCAAAATATTGGGCGATTGTCGGCAATCGGACCCAGACCAACAGAAACACCGAATGAAGAGACATTCGACGTCAGCGGAGAGTCAGGCGGGATCGATGAAAGAGGTGCGGGAGAAAGCGAACTCACGAAAGCCCTCATCAAAGCAATGAATAGTATCCGCAACGAGCAACGAAGGAAACGCATAACGACCAAAGCAGAAATTAAGCAGCAGAACGATAATTGCATCGTGAGATCGCGCCAGCTGCACGAGGAGGTCAACACTAAAATAACGAGTGAAGTCCATAAAATCGAGGAGCGCACGGAACGCAAAATTGTAATCGCTCAAAAATTAATAGAGCAAAGCCACACTCAGCTGCGAAAAGAAAACAATGACAAAATCGAGGACTTCGACACTCGAATGGAAGCCATCCGGCGAACCATATCCCAGCTCCTCCATTCTTCAAAGGATGTAGGACAGGTGGTCACGGACCACTCGAAACGTATCACGGAGTGTGAAAAAAATATCCGCGCTCAAAGCTCAAATACAATGAGCAACACCACCTGGGGGGCGGGATTGAACGTGAGCCAAGCATACGCGGCGAAACAAAAACCACCGACGTATAATGGCGACGGCAGAGAACGACCGATGCGTTTCCTGCAAGATTTTAAGGAGTTTTGGCGAATTACTGGAAATACGGACCTCCATTATTTGGTCAGTCAATCACTAAAAGACACCGCCACAGATTGGTGGCGAATTGTCGAGGATAGGGTCCAAACCATAAACGACTTCGAGGAAAAATTTCGGGGACGTTACTGGAGCCAGGAAATTCAGGATAAGGTACGCCGAAACCTCGAATTCGGGGCTTTCGAATGGGACGGACACCGGATGACTCGATCCGAATATGCAACCCAGATATTCGGAAATGCCAAGGATTTGAGTGAAGGGCCGGCAGAAGAACAAATCATCAGGAAACTCGCGAACCATTTCGACGAGGCGATCAGAATGGCAGTCCGCGTCAGCGGAATAAAAACTATCGATTCATTCCTCTAATTATTAGAAAGCATGGATGGGGCGGGACCACTCAACGCAAAAAGATCAATGCCTCGGCGACAGGAACCCAGTGGTGCACCATGGCAGCAAAATAACCCATGGAAAAACCAGAATTTCAGAACGTTTGGGGGACCACGACCAATGGGACTCAACCAGCCATGGCGGCCAGGGAATCCAGATTACCAAGGAACACCAGCCCCATTCCAGTATCAACAACCGGGTTATCAAGGATTTGGAAATAACAACGCGATGCCAGCGCCATTTCCCAGGCAACAATCAAGGCAGACGGGATACGGGAATAACAGATTTCCTCTTAACCCAGCCGCTTCATCATGGACTCCGCATCCACAAGGAGGTCTAGGTACGAGCAATACCCCAGCACAAAGCGAAACACCGAGAATCAGCCAACAGAACCAGGGAAACGAGTAAATGTTGCGCCCGTACAGATATCACAGGATGGAATATCACGAGGCGCAACGGAAGAAGACGAGGAGGTACAAATCGCCATGGAAGAAGCCCTGCAAAGGGTGCATAGAAACAAGAAAAAGAAGGAAAGAAGAAAGAGGAAACTAGAGTCCAAAGATGATGAAATTCCTGAGAAACCCACACCAATGGGAATGATCAATATAATTCGGAACAACCGCCTTGAAAAAGGGTGTTGGAAAACAGGCAACCAAGAGGAAAAACAAACACAAAAAATTAACGAGGCAACAAATGATACATACGAACACCCAAAAGAATACCTCACGGAAGAACCCGGACAACGGGGAATAACACGAGGAATTCACCCACGATGCCCGACCTTACCGATCGACCTCGAAGGAATTACCACCGAAATATTGATTGACAGCGGGAGCGAAATATCGTGTATTTCCGAAGACTTCTACCATCAGCACCAGGAGAACTTAAAAAACTGCCCAGAAGTACCGGTAAGGAGCACCGAAGCCATCGGAGCATTTGGTGGGAAATCGGGTCGCATCAAAACACAGATAATAGCCGAAGCAAAACTTTACGACGCAACCGGAATACTCCAACTGCTGGTAATCCCAAAAATGAGCAGACCGGCTATATTAGGCGTCGACGGGATGCTAGAACTACGAGTGGGGATCGATGCGCACCAGGGAACCCTTAAAGTGAAAGATAAAATCGTCGCGGAATTTGAGGAAGGGAAATGGGTGTGGCAAAGGGAAAACAAACAATTGGCAGAAATTTCCGAGATTGAAAGCGCCACAGATTATGAATTGGCCGAAGACGAGGTTGATCAAAAATTAGAAAATTGTCCTAATCTACCGGAGAATACGAGAAACCAATTCAAGGCATTCATTGGCCAGTACAGGCACATTTTTAGTAAAAAACCGGGGCGAATGCACGCATACGTCCACAAGTTGGTCCTAAAAGATCCGGAGCCGTACATCCACCGTTCATATCCCGTACCAATACAGTACCGCGGAAAAGTCCAAGAGGAAATTCAGAGAATGTTGGATCATGGCGTCATCGAACGGGCAAAGAGCCGTTTTATAAATCCACTGGTAACTGTTATAAAGAAGGATGGGTCGGTACGATTATGCCTAGACGCCAGACAACTTAACACATTCCTGGTAGAAGATCATGATAATGCCCCTCCGACCGACGAAATATTTCAAAGATGTGGAGGGATAAAAATCATGTCGAGTTTGGACATGACAAGCAGTTTCTGGCAAATTCCACTAGATGAAGAATCGAGACCATATACCGCCTTCCAACACGACGGGAAATGTTACCAATTTACCGTAACACCTTTCGGGTTAAAGACGAGCACGGCTAGCCTTATTAGGGGTTTGGACATCGTGCTTCAGGATCTTGGAAACTCGGTATTAAATTTCGTAGATGACCTGCTATGTATGTCAAAAGATGAGACACACCATTTGACACATCTACATCAATTGTTCGAAAGAATCAGCAACAACAACATGACCTTAAACTTCAAGAAATCAAGATTCTTTCAGCATGAAATATCGTTCCTGGGACATATTTTGACAACCACGGGTATACGACCACAACCCGAGAAGATCCAAGCAATCAGGGAATACCTTCCATCGAGGAACATAAAACAGCTACGCGGATTTCTGGGACTCGTCAATTTCTACAGCAAGTTTACTGACAAACACGCAAAGGAAACGGTGCCGCTTTTAGAACTATTAAAAAAGGATCAGAAATGGAAATGGGGGACGGAGGAAGAAAGGGCATTTACACGAGTTAAACAACTATTCATAGAAACAGTAATGCTTAAACATGCTGATCCAAAACAAAAATACACCCTGACAACAGATGCAAGCGATTACGCAATTGGAGCCGTCCTAAGTCAGGAAGATGCGGAGGGCAACGCAGGCGTAATATCTTTCGCGAGCCGCACATTCAAAGGTGCAGAAATAGGATACACAACAACGGAAAAAGAGCTACTGGCAATCGTATGGGCACTTCAAAAATTCAGAAATTACTTGTTAGGCGCCCGGATCAAAATAATAACCGATCACAAGGCGTTAACATTCTTAAAAACGGGACGATTCATCGGGGATCGACCGCTGAGATGGGCGTTGTTGATCCAAGACTATGATCTGGAAATCGAGCACTGCCCTGGAAAGAACAACGAGGTTGCAGACGCACTAAGCAGGCCATACGAATTTCAGGGGGACGAGCAGAAGAATACACCCGGAAAGATCATACTCACAGCAATTCTTGCCAGACAACCGTCGGGGAAAATTAAACAAAAATTCAAAAGGATCGGACAGATCCAACAGAGTCAAGAAAATCTCCAAGAAACGTGGAAAAACTGCCAAAATCAAGAGGAAAACAAAAAATACAGGATCAACGAAGGATGCCTACAAAAATATGATAGAACAGGAAGATGGAAGGTCATATTGCCGGAAGAATTGGTATACAACTTCATAAAGGAGTGCCACGAGATTTACGGTCATCGAGGAGCACGAAAGATCTTCCACTTAATCAATGAAGACTTTACTTGTAGCCATATGGCGAATAAAGTCCGACAAACTATAGCAGTGTGCGACGTATGCCAAAGAGTAAAGGTTGCAGTTCAAACGAACTATGCCAACATGCAAACGATAATTCCGGAAGGTCCAAACGACCTCATTTCAATAGATTTTTACGGACCCTTGCCAAAATCAGTAGGGGGAACGCAACACATCCTGGTAGCCATCGACACGTTTACCAAGTTCGTCAAATTATACCCGTTAAAAAAGGCAAATACAGCGGCAACCATAAATAGAATATTCAAGGACTACATCCCAAAATATGGTAAGCCGAAAAGAATTCAATTCGATCATGGCACACAATTCACTTCGAAAATCTGGTTGGAGCAGCTAAAAAACGAAGGTATACAAGGGGTCTTCTCATCGATACGACATCCACAAGGAAATATGGTCGAGCGGGTAAACAGAGAGCTCGGGCGATTCTTTAGAACATTCCTCACGGAAAAACATTCAGGATGGTATCGATGGGTACCGATAATACAAGATTGCATTAACGATACGCAGCACGAAACCACCGAGTTCACGCCGACCGAATTACAATTAAAAAAGAAACCTTATCGTATTTGGAGAGAATGGGTGCTCGCGATAAAAAAGGGACAAGAAACAACCCTCACCTATGAACAAAAAATCGAATTAGTCCGGGAAAGGATAAAAAGAAAAGGAGCTAAAAGGGCAGAAAAGTTCAATAACGCGCATAGAACGGTCACGTTCGAAATCGGCGAACGCGTTTTAGTGCGAGCGCTAAATGTCTCGGATCCGACAAAACAAAGAACCGCAAAATTTATGCCTCTGTACGAAGGACCATACACAATAAAAAAATGTGTGGGAATCGCAACATACCTCTTAGAAGATACAAACAACAAGAAAGAACGAGGAAAATTCCACGCAAGTCTTCTAAAGCGGTACCTAGCGGAAGAAAAGAAAACTGAAAAGTAAATAAGTTCAAAGGAGGTCGAGAGTCTTACGAGGAAATTTTCACGGGACGAGGAGTATATAAAGAGATGCCGCGCCAGCGGGAAATTAGTCGAAAAAGAAAATGGAGGAAAAGAAAAGAATTACGGAGCAGTCCTGGAGAAAGACACCCGAGAAAAGACAACGGTGGACAAAGTCACAGCGAACGGCAAAAAGAAAGAAACAGGCGGAAATTCCCCAAGAAAAGGCAATAGACCAATCAGCAGCCGGATCTAAGAGAACTACAATCGTCGTGAAGCGAGCAGCAAATCCTAGGAAAGTCCAGCGATACGACGCGCAAAAGGAGAATGAATATGAATTATTTGTAGTCACCGATGAGAATATTAAAGGATGGTACCCCGGAAAACCGTTTGGATACTAATAAAGAGGGGAGAATTAACGCGTCGAAAATCGAAAGGAGCAGCTATCAGTCAACCGACAACTACGCCCCGAATAACAATGTATCGAAATTTCCCGACGGAGACACTGCGAGATACATATAAAGGAGTGACGATAGCGGGTGTCGTAAGCCCGAACGAAATATATTTACACGCAAACAACGGACGGGACACTGCTATCATCAGGACATACCAAGAAATGGCCATGGAGGAGCCCGGCATCCACCCAATGGTCGAGGAGGAAGGGTATCCAGGACGAGCCCTTTTGTACCGGGAAGGAGGGAGTTTTCACCGGGCAACCCTCGAGAACATCAAGGACGACGGTACATGGCACCTGTGGCTGGGCGATTGGGGTATGGGGGTGACCGCAAGAATGGAGGAGTGCTACACGGCACCTCCGGCGGCACTCGCATGCCCCTATCAGGCGATCCCTGCCACGCACGGAGATCTCGTGCCTCGGGACGAACCCTGGACGAAGGAAGAACTGATCTTGGCTCGGACGGCAGGGGAGGGATCAACATGGACGCTCAAGATATTGGGAAAGGCCTCAAATCGAAATATCGTGCTCATGGACCTTTTCCTTAAGAATGAAGGACCGAATAAGGGGAGGCGGTTAGCCGACATGTTTGTTGAATGCAAGTTGGCGGCACGAGACCCCAGTCGAGGTCCACCAACGATCGAGGCGAAAGGAAGTAGGTACGGGGACAACTATATACAACGGGAGACCGAGCAACAATGGAGGAACAACAACAACACCAACAACAACAACAACAACAGCAACAACAACAACGAGACGCCCGACCAGACCACCGACGTGAACAACCATGACACCATGGAAAGGGAGGGAAACGGAAGCGACGAGGACAACAACAGCGACGCAGAGACAACATGGAACGACAACAACTACGACAGCGAGGAGGAGCAGTTTTTGAGGGAGATGGGGCTATACGACAACGAGAACGAAACGATCGACAGCGACGACGATAATAGCCTGGCCTCACTGTAAAAACGAATAAAAAAAACATAAAAACATAAAATTGTACTCGATAATTGCGATTTTGCGGATTCTGGGCAGCGGCCCGAATAAATAAGCGAGCGGTTAGAATAAGGGGTCGAAGGGGAAAATGAAGAAGGAGACAGGGCCAACTTTAAAAACAAAGCAGAAAGGGAAGTATTGAGCATGGTTTAAAAATTTTTTTTTGACTCTTCGTGATTTGGATCGCTGAAGTAGCGACCCAAAACACAAAGAGCCAAGGGGGACAATGAGACGGAAAAGACCGTCTCATGAAATAAACAACAGAATATCGCCCCAAGGAGACTTAGGAGTCAAGCGATTTCGGGAAACGGAAGGGGTAAAGGGTAAAAACATACCAAGACCAAGAGGTCCGCCATGTTGGTCGAACCGACCACGCTAATTAAATTAATGGCGGACAATAACAAAGGGAGACTAACGGTCACCGAGGTAAATTCAGACGCATACAGAAGAGAGGGAAAAGCGGTAAAATCCGGATAACCGCTAATCTAATTAAAGGAAGACGGAAGAGAAGGGGACCGAAAAAGCGGTAAAATATAAGTATAAAAGGACGATGAATTTGGAGGAAAGGCGCTCTTTGAATCCCTCGTGGATCGACTAGTACTGCTTGGCAAAGTACCTCCGTAGTGGAAGGAAACGCTGGGAACACGGAACGTTGAGAAACAAGAGAAACAAGGAGTCGCGCCAAAAAGGCATTCGAGAGCTCTCTTCATTTTTTGAGAGATAACAAGTACTGCTGGACCAAGTACAGCCCTTGCGGAGTGGAAAGGTCTGGAACACGGAACGTTAAGGAACAAAAAACGAAGAAGAATTAAATTAAATTAAATTTGTGAGAAAATATTGGAAAAACAAATAAAAAAGGGCAATAAGGAAAGTTAACCACTTAGGGGTAACAACTAATTATCGAAAAATAGATAGGAAGATTATCGCAGGAGAAAATAGGATACGAGAAGGTATCATTACGAGCGAGCGGGACGATAGATATAAGGGAAAAATATTAAATATTGGAAAAGACGAGAAATATTATATTAGGAGATAAGAAAGTACACGCTACAGTCATACGAAACAGACACCCACACATATACACACTCACACGCACACACCCGCAGAAAAACACCGTAATAATCGAGTAACGCGGATCAGGATCACAGAAATTACAAGGAGGTATCCCGAAATTACGAGAGCCCCGAAATCTGGGCAAAAAAGGGTCATTCGAGTGCTCGCGGCATATCACTCGATTAAACTATCATAGACAGGTAGGTGGCGACACCGCACGCCAAGATCAAGGACCGGGCGACAAATTATCGACGCGCGATAATCGATCGGGAGATAGCGTAGATCACCGCGACTCGAAGGGCAGCTCTAGGGTGGGGGAAGTGGATCTCGACGCGTGAAGAGAGAGAGCGCGCGCCTACGACCCGTCGAGCGCGAGTCCTAGCGCCACGAGCGAGAGAGCGCGGTGACTAGACGCGCTCGAAGGGAAAGTCACAAGGGAAAGTACCGTGGCGCTATAGGCCAAGCATCGATACCTACCGCGCCGCTAGCGAACACCCGTGATAAGCGATATCGATCCAGGATAAAAGCTCAAGCCGACCGAATTGTACCGTGCGAGTAATCAGTAATTGACCGACCGAGAAATATATTGCGAAACACACTATAAAACAACACAAACAACACATTACACTCATACATAGCGTTATTTTATTTTATATCGAGTCTTAAAAAACTTGAATAAATCATATTTTGTTAAAAATACCCAAAACACCTGAGTTTCTACTAATTTCTTCCCTGTTCGAGTCCCCGAACCTATAAATTTATTTGTAACGAATTATCACCCGTTACAATATATACCATTTGTATTCTTCATTTATTCTCCGATGAAACCACATTGAATTTCTCCTTCTTTTACATTTCAATACAACAGTTTTTTTTTAATACACTTTTACATAGTCAACACTAAAAACGTTGAAAGCGATGACGAGACGACGGTGATGCGGACGACTGTTGCACTCAACGATGCTGCCCATCGAATTTGGTCTTTTCCACCATGCTCGGAGACGATGGAACTTGACGGTGTTGTATTTTCCGCAACTGCATGTAGAGTTGACCATAGCGTGCCAGTTGCTGCATGCTCTCGATGATGCAGACAGCCGTTCGACGATGGTGTTCCAACGAATTTCGTCTTTTCCACCATGGGTGCTCAGAGTTGGAAAAAGTCCATGTTGTTGTATTTCCCACCCTTGTATGTCATCCAGAGATGATGATCACGTGCCGCTTGTCGCATACGCTCGAACGTTTCCAAATCTTCGTCGAACGCCTTCACAAGTCGCGCTGGTAAGAAGACGGTGAACTCATCCGCGATGTCCGCGATGTAGCGTTTCCCAAACTTGGTTTGCACGACCCTCATGTCGAAGATTCGATGATCCGAGTGAACGCGGAGTTTTGACAGCTTCTTCGTTGGAAGGAATTCCGCCATCAGGCTGACTTTGTTGATACTTGTAAAATCCATTTTTCACACTATTCTCTTTTCAGAAAATTGTCAAAGTTATTTTTGGAGATGGTGATGTGGCGGTGGAATAGTGCAGTCTGAGCTTGGTCCATGAAATTATAAGCTCCCTCGTTTGTAACCCCACCACTCAAATTTTCAAACTTCTCCCCACTTTGCCAATAATGAAAAACGGGTTCAAACACGTTCGTGGAACGCGGTCCTCCTCCCACGTGGAAAGTTTCCCACCTCGTGACATTTTCCACAGCCTCGACGTTGAGGTGGGGGGCCATCAATGTGATCTTTCATTTGTGGCGTATTATAATGCTCCATGCATGGAAGATATGATATCACCTCTCTGTCGTTGCGATAATGTTCTGGCAAACGATCCCACAATAAACCAATATAATGACCCCAATATTTTAGGAGGAAGACCTTTGGAACTTGTTCGAGCTCGCTTTTGGTCAAGTCCTGGGGGTGTTTGGTCGGATGCACTGCATACATACACGCACATGTGAACATCTTGACGTTATATTTCGGAAAGAAACCAAGATCTCGATGGGATTAAAATCAGTTTTTTGGAACAATGACTCCTCTCATAGCCGCAGCTGCATATAATAAATAAACCATTTTATGGCACTTTGAAAGGCTGCCCTTCATATGGCACCTACATTTAAAAAAAATATTATTGAAAAAATGTCTAGACACGCATCATTGTTTCTCTCTCACTCTCTCTCTCTCTCTCTCTCTCTCTCTCTCTCTCTCTCTCTCTCTCTCTCTCTCTCTCTCTCTCTCTCTATATATATATATATATATATATATATATCTTTGTGAATGAAATGCTTCCAGCGGCCATCTACTTTTTGCTTCGTAAAACCAAAGCCAAAGTCAAAACTTCGGGATATAGTCACGTTTAGACTCGATGCAATGAAATATACGTACGGAAATCCGACAGTGCACCGCGCATCACCATACGAAACGAAACAGACCTTGCAAACTTAGGTTGACTAGCTCGCCTTCCACCTTCCGGCAACGACTCGCGAACTTCACATGCGCCTAAATCTCTCGAAAATTCCGTCTTAAAAATTGCTCACTTCAATGCGAATTCCCTGCTGAGCTACATCGATCTTATAAAAGTGCACCTTTCCGGAAATTTTTATCACATCATCTCAATACCGGAGACATGGCTTACGTGTAACGTTTCTGATTCCTTGATCTCGCTGCCAGAATACACATTGCTGCGAAATGACCGAAAATGTAAACGTGGTGGCGGCGTAGCTATCTATGTCCATAATACTTTAAAAGTGCAGGTTCTTGCAACATCACCAAATGTCATGTTAAACGATCCCGAGTTCATAATTATTGAAGTGAAAAATCAAATGAATCAATCATTGCTTTTCAGCTCTATTTATCGACGGCCGAAAGGATTTCTATTTGATGAATTTCTAAATACAATCTCACGATTTGCTTTTGACTACACCAACATGATAATTGGCGGCGACCTCGACTGCAATTTGTTGCGTACAAATTTTGAAGCAAACTTTCTCCGCGAAATTGCCATGGCTCAGTCATGGCACATTGTTGAGTCGGATGCCACATTCCACACTGCAAGTTGTGATTCTTGGCTTGACGTTTTCATAGTCGAACACCCATCCTAACTGTCATCATTTCACAAAACCTCATCGCCATTTATCGCAGGGCATGATCTAATCTCCCTCACGTATCAGTTTCAATCTCGGTCTCGTATAGATCGTGTTATCTCAAGGCGATCCCTGAACACGTTCAGTCAGAAACAATTTTGCAGCTCTCTCTTGGCAGCCCTTAATGACGGCAACGTTACATCTATGGACTTGTGCGATGCTGAGTCCGAGGTTGACAGCGGGTTGGAAAACTTAAATCGAATAGCCACATCAGTTTTCGATCAACATGCTCCGCAACATGAGTTCCGTGTGCATCGACCGCTAGCGCCCTGGTTGACCCCTGAGCTCAAGACACAGATAAAACAACGCAATTCACTTTTCAAACAAGCCAAGCGGTCCAACAGCGTCTTAAATTATGCCATCTATCGACAATTTCAAAATGCCCTCTCCGTCGACATAAAATCGGCCAGGGACGAGTTTCATCGGCGGAGGGTGTCGGAAATCTCAGACATGGCTCATCTGTGGAAGGAATTACGAACCTTAGGGCTCACCAAACAAACCGCTGTCTCGCCTTTCAGCTTTTTTCCCACCGATACACTAAACCAGTTTTTCGCACAGGTGACAAATACATCAGAGCACTGTCGACCCACTCATCTATCTACTATCTTTAATGAACGTAGACTCGAAGGCCACACCTTTGACTTTGCGATGGTTGACGTTGAAAAAGTCTCAGTGCTTCTCCTTCACATCGGATCAACGTCGCTATCCGCAGGAGTCGACGGTATTAGTCCTTTCATACTCCAAAAATCTCATTCTGTTCTTTCTATCACTCTGACATCAATCTTCAACGCTTGCTTGAGGCTAGCTTATTTCCCTCACGCTTGGAAGCGGGCCTTAATTCGTCCTCTACTCAAACGAAATCCACCCAGAACTCTATCTGACACACGACCCATCGCTAACCTGCCTGAACTCTCGAAGATTCTGGAACGTATTGTTCACCAGCAAATAGTCTCATTTATTACGAAACACAACATCCTAGACCCACGACAATCTGGTTACAGGCAGCGTTTCAGTACCCAAACAGCTCTCCTTCGGGTGTGTCAAGATATCAAAATTGTTGCTGACAACAGGTGTATCACCATCCTCGTACTATTCGATTTCAGCAAAGCCTTTGACACTGTTCCTCACGCTAAACTACTTTCAAAATTAAAACTGATCGAATTTTCTGACCACACCTTAAAATGGATCTTCGCGTACCTAACTTTTAGGTCTCAGGCAGTCATTGACGAGGAAGGTCACTGCTCTAGTTGGATTGATATTCACGCGGGTGTACCCCAGGGTTCAGTCTTAGGGCCTTTACTTTTTTCTCTATTCATCAACGACATCGGATGGAATCTCCGCCACTCTCAACACATGGTCTTTGCCGATGATACACAGATCTATCTTAGCTGCTCCCCGGCCGACATAGCTGACGGATTCCGCCGCATCTCGGCCGACGTGCAGGTAATTGCTGATTACGCCGACACAAACGGGGTTAAATTAAACTTACAGAAATCGCTCGTCCTAGTACTTGGCTCCAGAACTTACATCAACCAGTTGAACCTTGACGAACTAGCTCCCATCATCGCTAACGGCCCTACCCTACCTTACGTCGAGGAAGCGAGAAATCTTGGTGTCATTATGTCATGCGACTTCTCCTGGCAAAAGCATGTGTCAGCTATTTCGCGGAAAGTAAACTACTCGCTTCACAAATTGAAATATCACAAAAATGCACTCTCACGCCAAGTCAAAATTTCACTCATCACTACACTCATCTTTCCTATTCTCGATCACTGTAGTCTAGTCTACAACGATCTGTCAATCGAACAAAATCACAAGTTGCAGAAGTTAATCAACTCTACCATCAGATTCATATTGAACCTCCGTAAAGATGAGCACATCACACCATATCGTCGGAAACTGGGCTGGTTGACTGTCAGGGCTAGAAGATCATACTTGATGGGTATCATGATATTCAACATTAAAAAAAAAGAAGCACCCGAATATATGGTTCAAATATTCCCGCCTGCTCAGACATCGGTTTACTCGGATCGTCGTTCAGCTGCCAATACTTTTCGCATACCGCTACATCGCACAGCCATTCTTAGAACTTCTTTCGGCCTAGCTGCCATGTACTTTTGGCATTCTCTCCCGTCGTCCATTAAATCGTCCCCGAACGTTGCAATCTTTAAATGCAGACTACTTTCGCATCTCTTCGAACATGATGTAGACAGCTACTAAACCCACCACTTCTGATCAGAACCCACAAATACTTAGCAATACTTCAAACACGCACACAACCATCAACACTATCACCATTACTGTCAGTATTTCATCAGCATTATTTTATAAAAATGTATCTTAGGTTAGCCTCATCACCTGTACGCCATCCCAAATTTACTGCACGGTAAGTTTTATATTACTATTACCTTGATCACACGAAATTTATACTTACGTTATGCACTTTCTATGCACAATTATTATTGTATCTTATTTTAATTGAAATCTTCTATAAACTGTGCACACTATGTACCATATTGCCTCAGGGTTTCGACCAAGGCATAAAAATATATCAATCAATCAATCAATCAATCTCTCTCTCTCTCTCTCCCTCTCTCTCTGTGTGAGTACAACCTGCCACTTTTCTTACTGCTCCCACCTTCTCTCGATTGCTTTCTGCCGCGTTTTGCCTACGGGCATTTTTGTTGCAGGAACATAGCCCGCTAATTGTTGCTTTTCACCAGAAAATTGAGGGTTTTGCTGCTTTCCTCGGATTTTGTGCTTTTTCTTCCCGGTGGAAAGTCTCTTGGTGGATAACCTCACTTTCGTTTTGGTCCCCCACACCCCGCCGGATCGGCCGCCCGACGCGAGTCTTTCTTTCCGCGGATGCGCTGACGATCCCAGGCCTCCGTGCTTTCTGTCGTCACTCGCGAACTACGTGAGTCAGATTCACTTCATAGCTATATCGATCGCGAGAATCCGAGTGTCCGATTGGCTGGGTATTTGACGCGCATCTCGGCTAATTGACCGTCCGATGTGAAGTTGGCCACTGCTTCTCCGGAAAATCTCTGAACTTGGCTATAGACCGTCCTTCGTGAAGTTGCTCATTTCTTCAACGGGTTTTCGCTTACCGAGCGACAAACTTTGGAGTATCGTATTTCCCGATCTTAACGCTAATATCAGAATATCCGGCACCCCATCTCCCGGTGCCTCCCGACCTGGGTCGCCGGCTGGCTCCGAGGGCTCTGCCTCCTCTCGTAGCTCTTCACGAAAAAGAGATAGAGACGATGACGATGTCAGGGTCAAGCCACCCACCAAAAAAATAATGCAGCCGCCGAAAACACGACAAACTCACACCCTGGACAATGTCATGGATGGTCGGGCGACCATAAATCTGACTCTTGCTAGCTACAAGACGATTCTCGACGATATCCCTGGCATTCGCTCCGCCATCACCGATGTCAACGCCGAACTTATCGCGCAGAGGGCTACCACCGATAGGCTCACCAACGTTACGGACTCATTGATGGCGCTGACTGAAAGCCTCGTCCAGGAGAATAGAGACCTCAAGGACGCACTACACAAGCTAGAAAACCACGGTGAAATGCTTGCTCCATCCGTGGCGTCCTCCTCCGCTAGCCCTTCTATCGCCCAAGAGATTTCCAGACTTGCAGCAGCTACTAACGCGACTTCAGCGCATGTGCAACGGGCTCTCTCGAGCCAGGGAAATCTCAAGGAGTTGACCGTGTCTGGCTTTTATTTCGGTGCTGTCGAGGAGCCTGTTCTCTTGAAGCTGGCTTCGGCGATTGCTTCTGCTCTAAAGCTTGACATTAACCCTGGCGATCTTGTTAGTGCTCGTCTACTCAGAAAACAGTCTTCAGCTTCAAATACTTCTCCATGGGCAAGTGCTGGTGCCGAACCCTCCAGGGCTACTTTCGCAGTGGTATGTGGAGGTTCCAGCGTGGCGCTTAGACTCCTTTCGGCCAAACGCAACCACGGAGTTCTGAAGTACTCGATGCTTGACAAGGAGCAGCTCGCAGGAGTCGATCTCATTTTTCCCTCCTCGGACTTCGTCATTAATGTCAACGAGCTTCTACCATCGAAAACCTTGCAGGTCCTAACTGCTGCAAAAAAGGTGTTCATGCCAGCTGGTTTTAAACACGTTTGGTGTAAGAACCAAACAGTCTTTGTCAAGAAAACCGACGATGGGATCAGGCACACCGTGAATGCCCTCGAGGACGTCCCTAAACTGCTGTCCCTGTATCCAAACAAAGAGGAATAGCTAGCTGTGCGTGTACACACGGCTCCTGCCACCGACTTTCGTTTTTGCTGTGTCAACGCCAATTCTCTACGCTCTCATCTAGACCCCATCAAAACTTACCTCGATACATCGCCTGTTCTTCATGCCATTGCTGTTACTGAAACCTGGCTAGCTCCCCCGATTCCCGACTCACTTGTCGCTTTATGGGGATATAATATAATCAGGAACGATCGCGATGTGCATGGGGGAGGGGTCGCCCTGTTCGTCCATGAATCTCTCTCTGTCAAAGTCATCACCAGGGCAGCGCGCACTGACAGCGGGACAATCGAGTTCATCATGTGTCAGCTGTGCAGTATGGGATCGCCTTCGATCTTCGTGGCTGTGGTGTATCGCCCTCCTCATGTCCCTTTCACTACACCGCTTGACTTTGGCTTAGAGCTTGAAGCCGCGATGGACAGCTGCATGCACAAGGTCATTATGGGCGACTTCAACGCAGATCAGCTTGGTGATAGCTTTGATGTTCGATACATCAGAGGACTACTTAGCGACCCATCACTCAAGCTCGTCGATCATGGCGCTACACACTCCACCAGCACCTCGACGACGTGGCTTGATCTATGCATGGTGGACGAATCTGATGAGGTTGTCGCCTGGGGCAAGTCTGATACTCCGCTTGGGGCAGGACATCATCTCATCCACGCAGCAATTAAGGTCCATCGGATTAAGCCGACCACCAAAATCATCTGCACCCGCAAGCTGGGCAGACTGCTTGACCCCAATGTTAGGGGAGTCTTCGAGGCCGTCGATTGGGAAGCACTTTCGACTCGGGAGACTATTGTGGATGCACTTCTATACGACTTCTACGCGAGGTTCTTCGCCACCCTGGACTTGGTCGCTCCAGTCTCTCGGAACAGGGTCAACTCGGAGTTGCACGCTCCGTGGGTGACTCCTGAGCTTAAGGCTTCTATGGGGCTTGTTTGCTCTCGCTATCGTCGTTTCCGCCGAAATGGGTCCAGATCTAATCTTGCCGCCTACCGGCTTGCTCGGGACTCCCTCCGTCCGCAGATAACAGCGGCCAGCGTGAAATATTACAAATCTCGCCTTGCAGGATTAGCTCCCGAGGCCGTGTGGCACGAGCTACGTATCCTTGGCCTGACCAACGACCGTGCAGTAGCGCGGCTCGCGGTCCCGCCGGAAGAACTGAACGCTGCCTTCGTCAGTGCCTCAACGACTAGACGTAACGCCCACATTAACGACCTTACCACTGCTGCTGAGCCGTTGCCGTATCCGGATCGCCCTTTGCTTGAATTCAGTAGAGTCTCTCCGACTGAGGTCGAGAGAGCATTGCTGGCCTCGCGCTGGAATGCTCAAGGGGCTGACGGGCTCACCCGACGGGTGATCATCCCTGTTCTCGACATAGTGCTTTGTCCCTTGGTAAAGCTGTTCAACAAGTCAATATCAGACCGCTGTTTCCCACTAGCCTGGAAGAGAGCGGTTATCTTACCACTACCGAAGGTGCCTTCACCGGCTAATGTTGGGGACAATAGACCCATCTCACTTTTGGCGACTCTCAACAAGACCCTAGAGAACTTGATCCACAACATGATCTCCCAGTACATCACGCGCTACAATATCCTCGATCCTTTCCAGTGCGGTTTCCGGGGAGGGTACAGCACGGAGAACGCCCTACTCAAGCTACTCAATGACGTCAGGATGGGCATGGACACTAGGAAGGTGACGGTTCTCATCCTCTTCGATTTTTCAAACGCTTTCGACACTGTCCCTCATGATCTACTGCTCTGTAAGCTGCGTAACGCCGGTTTCTCCAGTGGAGCGATCGACTGGCTAAACTCCTATCTCTCTGGCCGACTACAGGCCGTCAAAATCGAGGACGGATCCGTGACTGATAGGCTGGGCGCTAACACAGGTGTTCCGCAAGGCTCAGTCCTCGGACCTCTTCTCTTCTCGCTCTTCGTCAACGATATCGGCTCTGTCATCCATTCTGCGAAACGTCTGTTGTATGCCGATGATCTGCAAATTTACTCCAGCTGCTCCCTGGTCGACCTTGCGGATTGCATCCGGCAGCTTAATGAGGACATAGCCAGAATAAGCGATTGGGCGTTGAGGAACCACGTGAAGCTGAATCTCCTCAAAACTAAGGCCATTATCCTAGGCAACAATCGACTTATTAATCAGATCGACACCTCTGATCTTCCACTCCTGGGTGATGGGCGGATCACCGTTCCCTATGTCACTTCAGCAAAGAACCTTGGCGTTACTATTGACTCCAAGCTATCTTTCAAACACCACATCGCTGGAGTTATCTCTAAGGCCAACAGCGTCTTATTCAAGCTGTGGCAGCTTCGCGAATACACCGACGAGAGCCTCCGCATAACACTGGTCTCTACACTGATGCTCCCTCACATTAACTACTGCTCCTCTGCTCTGCTCGGAGCTGGGGCCGTCAATGACCTAAAACTCCAACGCTTGATGAATAACGGGATAGGATTCATCTTCGGTCTTCCTCGGGATGTCGCCATCTCCCCCTATAGACGCAGGCTTGGCTGGCTCTCTATTGCCACGAGTCGCAATTTTGCTACCGCCTGCACGGTCTATAAGACTCTACATGGGACCGCAGCTCCTATTCTTCGTGACGTACTCCTAGTCCACCAAGCAGCTAGATTTACAAGGCATCCGCGGGACTTGGTGGTTCCGGCGCACCGCACTGAGTCTTTCAGATACGCCTTTGCCATATAAACACACACGCACACACACACACACACACACACACACACACACACACACACACACACACACACACACACACACACACACACACACACACACACACACACACACACACACACACACACACACACACACACACACACACACACACACACACACACACACACACACACACACACACACACACACACACACACACACACACACACACACACACACACACACACACACACACACACACACACACACACACACACACACACACACACACACACACACACACACACACACACACACACACACACACACACACACACACACACACACACACACACACACACACACACACACACACACACACACACACACACACACACACACACACACACACACACACACACACACACACACACACACACACACACACACACACACACACACACACACACACACACACACACACACACACACACACACACACACACACACACACACACACACACACACACACACACACACACACACACACACACACACACACACACACACACACACACACACACACACACACACACACACACACACACACACACTCACACACACACACACACACACACACACACACACACACACACACACACACACACACACACACACACACACACACACACACACACACACACCCGCCGTTTACACGTTTACCCGCCGCTCTATGGTGTCAACGCCCCACCCCCCTATCGCTCGGCTTCGCGTATCATCACACCCCCACTCTCGGCTACCTCGCGCTAGACCCCCTCTCTGCGACCCCCGTCCGCGCCGCGTGACGTCTGCCCATGGCCCCCGCGCTGGAGACCCCTGCCCCGCTCCCGCCTGAGATACCGGCGTTAGAATCAGTCCTGTTATACTGCTGATCATCGCTTGGAGCGCAAGATAATTCATACTATCAGTGGACTGGGCTAATAAGAAATTATACACGCGATAATGCTCTTTGTCGAACCTCTAGTGGCTTTGATGCAAGATCACGTAAAATACGAGGCGTAGCCCTACCTGAAGGGGATTACGATGCTGCTAATAAACGTTACGTGGAAATGAAAATCAAGCTGTTGACCGATCGCCTGGATGAATTTGAGAAGAAACTCATCGCACTAGAGGATACGCTTCGAATAACTATGAACGATACGTCTAAAACGATTCCGTATGTAACCGACGCTGTATCTGACACAACGCAGGAAGATTTGTAAAAATCGTCTTGTCAAATATACAATATGCTCGGAGAAGAAAAAAGTTTTCAAGAAAACCAGCTCGTGGAGGAATTACATGCTCCAGCAAGAAAAAACTTTCCACGAAGACATTGTACGTGGGTACGATGATTTGTGGCAGGCTGATGTAGTCGAAATGCGGCCGTATTCGCGTTTCAACAAAGGCTACAATTACATTCTCACTGTCATCGATGTGTTGAGCAAGTATGCATGGGCCGTACCCCTGAAAAGTAAATCTGGTAACGAAATGGGTACAATGATCGCGAAAATCATACAAGATCATAGCAGATATCCGAAAAATCTTCAAACCGACAAAGGAAGAGAATTTTACAATGTAAACGTGCAACGAATCATGGAGAAATACAACATCGCACTCTCAAAAATAACATGTGGAAAATGTTTACACTCAATGGCAATTACAAGTGGATCGATGCGTTACCGCAACTCGTTATGAAGTACAATGCTCGAAAGCATCGTACGATTGGCATGAGGCTCATCGCCGTTACTCCTGCGATTACGGAGAAACTGCTAACCACCGTATACAGCAACGTCAAAATTGCGGCTCCTGCAAGATTCAAAGTCGATGATTTTGTGCGCGTAAGCAAATTCAAGACAATATTTGAAAAAGGTTTCACACCAAATTGGACCACCGAAGTGTTTAAAATCGTCAAGGTGCAACAAACTTATCCCGGAACGTATCTAGTTAAGGTCTCAAGTGGAAATCCGACAGCCGGAGGATTCTACGAATACGAACTGCAACGTGTTGCCGATTCAATCATATATCTCGTGGAGAAGACAATTCGCAAAAAGGGCAATAATGTGTATGTTAAATGGTTGGGAATGGATAAATCTCAAAACTCGTGGATAGACAAAAATAATATATTGTAATAACTTTTATAAAGCATATGGAAAATTCAATAAAATTTATTTACAGTAAGCGTACCATTTTATTTATATATAAATTCGCCATTCCTTATAAGAATAAATGATTATATCCTGTAAACATTAACATACTCGCATTGTATATAACATTCATATTTTTCAATATAGTATATATCAAATTTACATTACTACATTCATTATACCTTTCCATTTTTATTTAATAACAATACATACAATGGAGTCTAACATTTACAATGCTATTTTATAATGACCCCATGGTAAGGTGTCCGTACTTTTCGGCACGATATACCGCTTGTCATCGTATGGACTTAGAGCAATTTTCGACCCTGAAATAGTGTAAACTTCGTGCAGCTTCGATCTTATGCAGGACTGCTGACGAGTCATTTCAATTTCTTCCTGTAAACAGCGAGTGTAGTAATTGAAACTTAGTGTTCGTGCGCCGACATTACTTTTCACACCTTTCACCTTTTTCGTGTCTTTTTTACCATCGACTCGCAAAGCGTACATTTTTGCTCTCAATCCCACAAATTCCGTCATTACCATACCATTATTTTCATCTTTCATGAGACCGGGTACTTTCTTGTTGATTAATGGTAAACCGTACACGTTTTCCATCGGGTAATCGCTCGTATCAAATTTGTCAATGTTACACTTCATATCATTGTTAACGTCATCAGACTCGATGTGGTATATGAGACTATCGGTGTCGGTATACATGATTTTGCGGTTTTGCTGATACAGCGGAATCATGAATTCGTGGTGAAAGTCATATAAACATGTTTCCGATATGTCGAGTATACACATACCCACATAAATCGGCTTGTTAAATTTTACCTCCAGATTTCGCAATTCCATCCCAATAAGATTTTCCGAAAAGATACTTCGACTGTGAAAATTTCGTTTAGCGATCATTGCCTCTGCCCCAAATCGTCCCTCCCACTTTGTTGGAAGCTTCACTTCTACCCGGTTTCGCACGTTTTCCATCATTTTGCCGAATACTGCATTATTCATTACTTTATACAAATTTTTCTCGAAATCATTTGTGGCACGTGTGCGAAACTACGTATTAAATTCGATGTATGAACGCAACCAGGGGGATTGAGTGAATTTCAAAATTCTGTGTATTTTCGTTATGTGAAATCCATGACGCAAACACTGTTGCAAATTACGATAATGTATCACGTAATGCTTCTTATTACATACGGTTGCGAGCAATTTCTCTTCGCGCTTGCCAGGTGGTTTGTCGCGTGTCGGACAAAACGGAAGGTCACCGTGCGAATCATACAAACGTTGCGGATATTCGAGATCGACTTCGAGAACGTAGCCTACAAGCGAATCTAGCGCTATGGATAATACGTCAAAATTCGACGTATCGTTGATCCATTGAAAATAAGCATAAGGCAAAGGTTGGCACATTGCCCATCCATACAAGTTGTTCACATCGAAGTACATCAGGTATGATGATGATTTCAATACGGTTGCATGTACTTGTTATTAGCATGTGAGTAGTAGGGCTGGAGCGGTTCTAACCCAGGGATCTCAGGGGGGAGCGGGGCGGGGGAGTCGAGCGCGGGGAAGCCGGGGTATGCATGGGGGGGGGGGGGGTCGAGCGCGGGGAAGCCGTGGTATGCATGGCGGGGGTGGCGGGGGGGGGGGGGGGTGGATCCTGCACGCGGCAGCCGATTGCGGGGTTGCGGTGGCGGGGGAGGGGGAGGGGGGTGTTAGAGAGTGGGGACGCTAGTTTTTGGTGACGCTGTCTTCCAGGCGATAGCTGGACCCGCGGGCGAGAGGGGGAAGCCGCTGTCGACTCTGTGGGGGAGGGGGCATCATAGAGTTGCGTTTCCTTGAAAACCCATAAAATCTGATAATTTATTATCAACATTATAGATGTAAGCGGAGCATTTTTGTCTAGACTATTCACAGGAGTTTATATATATGAAAAAAAAAACTTAGCCAAATGTGTGCATGCGTGTGCGTGCGTGCGTGTGTGTGTGTGTGTGTGTGTGTGTGTGTGTGTGTGTGTGTGTGTGTGTGTGTGTCAATGTTTCAACCACCTCGTCCGAATGTCTCAAATTTTACGACTCTTTTTTTTCTTACGTCGAGCGCCAGGGACCGTCATACCCTATCGCTTCGCATGTGCAACTCGGGTCTCATCATTCCATAGGTCCACACTTGAAAACCCATAAAATTTTACGACAGCAAGCGACGAAGACAGTGATCCGGGGAAAAAATGCATTTCCATTTTACCGGGCTTTAGTTTTTCATCTCCGAATGAAAATATATACAGAGAGTGCAACGTCGAACCTTGATGCCGACACTTGAGATCATGCAGGTCTGGACAAGTTATTCCCATGGTTAAGGATTTTTTCTTCGTTAACACCACTCTCCAAGCTATTAGAATTTTTTTTTTGCTCCGCTATTCAGAGCATATACGATAACGGGGTGTTTGTGTTGAAAAACTATAAACTTTCGGAGATCTATGGATCGGAGACCTTTTTAGGCTTCGACCGTGGACCACTTGAGCGCCGAGAGCCCATCAATTTTTTTTTTTCACTACATCCATCTTGACTGAGATGCTCTTTTATTTTTCCCGGCATTCCAATGCAATATTAGAACATTCTCGTGGGTTGGTGATATTTTCCGAGATGATAGGGAAAGACGGAAAATGTCTAAAGGGGAAAACCATGCTTAATGATCTGCTGCGCTCAAAAGTGTTGGCACTTTCGATCGAGTAGTCGGTTAGTGAACATCATCTCTTTTGGGAAGCCTCGTTTCATCAAATATGGAGAGCAACGCGGAGAAGTCAGAACAAATCTTGCACGACCAAGCCGCGCTCCTAAGTTCATTCGAAGATTTTGCTGTGTGGGAACAACGGTGCGTTGAGTTTATCGAAGAATTGGAAACGCAAAGCCGCATTAAGCGTCCGCGACTATCAATTGGACTTCAACAGTCATTGATAGCCCAAATAGCGCGGCTGGAAGGGTTGAGGAATTCTGTGCGTAATCATTTTATACACACGGGTGCAGGACATGGTCATCATGGGCTAATCTGGCGAGAGATTGACACATCCTTCAATAGTCGAATATTGACCGGTTCCGTAATCAATCGCAACCACATCGAACCACGGCAATTTCTCAACGATGCTCGCGACTTAGTGCTTCAACATGTGCAAAATACTATCTGCAAACATAACAGTATTAAAGTTAATACAGTGTTTAATGGCGAATTCGCGAGCGGAGACAAACATGCCAATAAAAGTGTCAACACGCGAAACTGTGAACTATTTAACACAAGCGATTTGAATGAGTGGTATCAGCAATGCGTTATGGAGCTATTAACCAAACTCGATGAATTTCAAGAACAAGATAGTGGCTGGGCTTTGCGGAAAATACTTAACCTCACGATAAATGTGAATAAGTATAATCCGATGCGTGCTGGGTGCTCCATATCATTGCCGCGGGAAATAACGATGAAGAGGGCTGTGGTTAACGTCAAATCGAACGATAATGCATGTTTCGCATGGTCAGTTGGCGCTGCTCTACGCCCAGCTGAACGACACAGTGACCGTCCGTCATCTTACCCACATTACTCAAGCATACTGAATCTACAGGGCATTCAATTCCCGGTAACCATACACCAAATAAAAAAATTTGAGCTGCAAAACAATTTATCCATCAACGTGTATACCACCACCACCAACAAAAAGGACATTGTTCCGATACGCGTGACTCAGCAGAAGAAGGAGAAGCACATCAATTTGCTGTACATGCAAGATACTGAGGACGACAATGTGGGGCATTTCGTATGGATCAAGAACTTGTCGAGACTCGTGAGGGCGCAACTGAGCAAGAGGGAGCATAAAAAATATATATGCGATCGGTGTGTAAATTTAGCATTATTAGTACAAAATTATATATCTACTAAAGGAGAAAATTGATAAAAAAAAATCTTGTTTGTTTTGCAGGTGTTTGCATTACTTCGGATCCGAGGATAAATTGCAGTCGCACGAGGTCGATTGTGGAGCAATAAACGACTGCGCGATCCGACTACCGAATGACACCAACAAGTGGCTCCAATTCACCAACTTTAGCCGGAAAGAGCGACATCCCTTCATTGTGTATGCCGATTTGGAGTGTGTTTTAGCAAAGACTGATGAGAAGAACCAAGCAAAAGATATGTATCAACATCATGAAGTGTTTAGTATAGGATACGTGTGTTGTGCGTATGATCAAACACTATCTTCATATCACTCACGTCGCAGTGTCGATTGCGTTTCGTGGTTTGTCGAAGAACTGAAAAAACTAGCATTGCGCATAAAAGAAATTTTCTGCGACAACGTCCCAATGATTTATCTGACACCGAGCGAGTGGGCCAGTTTTCGCAACGCGACCCAATGTCATATATGCAGGAAACCATTCGCGCAAGAATATGTACGCGTTCGAGATCATTGCCATCTGACTGGACGCTATAGAGGCCCTGCCCATTCTAATTGCAATTTAAACTACAAACAGTCATTCTTCATTCCCATAGTTTTTCACAATTTATCCGGTTACGATGCACATTTTATAATCAAGGAAGTAGCCACAGCGTTCGAAGGAAAAACCGATGTGCTTCCAATCACAAAGGAGAAATACATCTCCTTCACGAAGCATGTTGAAATTACAGACGATTCAAAACATAAGATCCAATTGCGCTTCATCGATTCATACAAATTCCTCAACACCAGTCTCGACAAATTAGCCTCATTTTTGACCGAGGACAAACTCAAAATTTTACGCATGCAATTCCCAACGCTATCGACGGACAATTTCAATTTGCTGACGCGAAAAGGGGTCTTCCCTTATGAGTATATTGATGACGTGACCAAGCTAGACGACACTTGCCTACCACCACGTGACGCCTTTTATAGTTCCCTGACAGATGCCACAGTATCCGAGAGTGAGTATGCACATGCTGAGAAAATTTGGGAGCGGTTCTCCATTCGAACGCTGGGTGACTATAGCGATTTATACTTGAAGACAGATGTCTTGTTATTAGCTGATATTTTCGAAAACTTTCGAAATACGTGTATTGAGAGCTATGGCCTAGATCCCGCGTATTACTACACATTGCCGGGGTATACCTGGGATGCAATGCTGAAACATTCGAATGTCAAGTTTGAATTACTAACCGACATCGACATGGTTTTATTCGTTGAGCGGGGTATACGCGGTGGTCTCAGTCAATGCTCAAACCGATATGCATACGCTAATAACAAGTACATGGAGTCGTTTGATCCATCGAAAGCATCATCATACTTGATGTATTTTGACGTCAACAATTTGTATGGATGGGCAATGTGTCAACCTTTGCCATACGCAGATTTTCGATGGGTCAACGACGTGTCCAAGTTTGATCCATCTTCCATCGCGCTAGATTCACCGACAGGCTACATCCTTGAAGTCGACTTGGAATATCCACAATCTCTACATGATGCGCACAAAGACCTGCCGTTTTGTCCAATACATGAAAAACCACCGGGTAAGCAGGGGGAAAAGCTGTTAGCAACCGTCTGTGATAAAAAACGCTATATCATTCACTATCGAAATTTACAGCAGTGCTTACGACATGGACTTTGCCTCACGAAAATCCATAGGGTATTACAATTCACACAATCCCCATGGCTACGTTCATATATCGAGTTAAATACGCAATTTCGAACGCTAGCCAAAAATGATTTTGAAAAGAATTTATTCAAATTGATGAACAATTCGGTGTTTGGCAAAACGATGGAGAATGTGCGCAATCATGTAGATGTAAAGCTTTTGACCAAATGGGAGGGCAGATATGGCGCAGAGGCAATGATTTCGAAGCCAAACTTCCACAGCCGAAGTGTTTTTTCGGAAAACCTTATTGCTGTAGAATTGCGCAATCTCGAGGTGAAATTCAACAAGCCGATATATGTGGGTATGTGCATCCTCGACATATCCAAAACGTGCTTGTATGGATTTCATCACGAGTATATGGTGCCTCTGTATCGGGATAAGTGTAAAATCATGTATACCGATACGGATAGTCTCATATATAACATTGAGAGCGATGATATGTACATGGACATGAAGCGCGACATTGTAAAATTCGATACGAGCGATTATCCGGTGGACAATAGGTATGATATGCCGCTTGTCAACAAGAAGGTACCCGGTCTCATGAAAGACGAATGCAATGGTGCAATTATGACCGAGTTCATTGGACTTCGATCGAAAATGTATGCGACACGTGTTGAGGGTAAGAAGGACACTAAAAAAGTCAAAGGTGTCAAGAGCAGTGTTGTGGCTAGGACAATCACGTTTGACGATTATGCCCGATGCTTGAAGGAAGACATTGAAATGAGCCGTAGTCAAACATGTATTCGATCGAAGTTGCACAAGGTCTACACCATTCGTGAGACGAAAATCGCTCTAAGTCCTCATGATGATAAGCGGTATATCATACCTGGGACCTCTGAGACCCTACCATGGGGGCATTACAGCATACCGTTGTAACAAAGTATCATGCATATAAACTCGATATAAAATTGTGTACATTTTTGTAAATACTTGATGTATAAAACTTGTGAAAATTGCGTATGTTTTTGTAAACATTAACTCGATGTAAAACTTGTTTGTTGTAAATATTTGATTTTGCAAAAATGGACTTTTGTAAGTAAAGGAAACGGCTTTTGTAATCCATGTGTACCCATTATTTCACGCATACACTGTTCGAGAGTAGGGGGAAGAAGGGATTGGAGGGAGAGAAAACGCCTGCTGTGGCGCACCACGTTGACGGGTAGAAAGAGAGTTATAAAAGTCTAAATGTTTTTGGCCTTTTTTATTGACGACTACAAATCAGATTTACTTATCCAACTATTGTGGGCATTGTCGAAACCCAGCCATTTTACAAACATTCGATGACCGCGCTTCTTTAAAATTTTTTCTATCAGATAGATATCGGGGTACTTGACACGGAGAAGCTCTTGTTCGTAGAAACCACCGGCGATGGGTTCATCTTTATGGTCCTTCAAACGATACGTCACTGGATGCGTTTTCTTCACACGAGATACCGTAAATATTTCCGTTGACCAATTTGGCGTGTAACCCTTTTCGAAAACACTCTTAAATTTGCTGATTCTCACTTTATCGCCAGGGGTGAATTTCGGTGGTGTTTTTATTGGCGGCTGAGTCTTATTGAAAACTTGCCGCAATATTTCCTTCTCATTCTCCGCGTTGACATTTCTCGGTTTCATCTTAATGGTACGGTGTACGGAATCATTATATTCAGCTACTAGATTATCAAGAATATCGATCCACTTATAATTACCACGAAGACTAAATTGCATCCACATCTTATTTTTCAATGTACGATTGAAACGCTCGCAAATGGATGCCTTCAAGTTGCTATATGTTGAATACATGTGAACATTGTACTTTTTCATTAGGGATTTAAAGTGACAATTGTAAAATTCTTTTCCCTCGTCGACGTGCAAGTGCTGTGGTATGCGTCCCTTAACGAGTATCGACTTCATTGCGGCTGCTGCATCTTTACCACTCTTACTCAGCTTTGGCACGGCCCAGGCGAATTTTGAGAAAGTATCGATAACGGTGAGGAGGAATTTATGTTTGGTGTTTTGATGTGCGTACGATGACATATCGACGAGATCAGCTTGCCAGGTCTCATCCAAGCCACGGATGTCCACACGTCGACGCGGATAGTTTCGTCGAGCAGGCTTATGTAGCTCCAGCACGAGAGCGCTCTTTTTCTCGTTCATTTTCTAGTCCACTCAGTCGCGCATCCAGTGCAGCAATGGTCCGTGAATTACGAATCACCAAATCTTGTAGATTTTTGACATTGGCCTCGAGTGTCTTTGCAATATCTCTTATCGTAGCTTCAAGTCCATTAACCAGCAGCTGATTACTCTCGTTCATTTCTTTGCGAATGTTCTTAATGATAGTTCGGGATCTTTTGTGTAAAGTATTTAGAGTGATGGCGTCGTCTTGTCCTTCCGGATTAGCGATGTTACACAATCGTTTCTGCCCCACGTCATAATGACCATCTGCGGTGGTTTTAAACCCAATCCCAGGTCGGCCTGGAGGACCTTGCTTACTGAGGAGTACACTCTGACGCAATTGGCGTCCAAACACATCGACACTCATGATGAGAATGCATAAATTTTCCGACGCCGAGTTAATAAATTATTTCAGCTTCACGCAATTCCTCGATAATCGATATAATTTCATTCGCATGGGCCGAATTTCCAGCTGCTTGTGATGCCAGAAGTAGACGAAGACGGTCTACCAGCTCATTGGGATTGTCCCAATATACATAGTCCAATTGAGCGTTTTTTCTAGCCAGCTTATACGTTGGCATACCCTTTCCCACGTGGTGATCGGCTATACTTGCAATATAAGTGTTGAATTTGTGACAGGTATTACGTCGTATGGCCGCACTAGGCTTATAAAATTTTTTGTGAGCATTCGTCGCAATGACAATTTTTTCATAGTTTTTCAAATCGTCTGGTGTGAGAGTTTCGATATTGGGCACTTTTTTAAATAGCAGCTCAGTTAATCCAACAGTTTTCGCATAATTCACATCTCCCACACGAATATGTTGAGAGTCGAAATTTATCGGAGAATCAGCAATCATTAATCGGTTGTTTGAGAGATTCCGCACACCATATGATACATCCAGGCTTGCTTTTCTATTTGTTCGTAACAGCAGGAGATATTCGGTGATTAAGTCATCGACATTTTGTGACTCATCATCATCATCATCCTCGTATATCAATTTGAAAGAATCTTGTGTTTCACTCTTGAAGGAATCGTGTGTCTCGTTCTTCAATTCATGTTTCACACTATTTATCGCATCTCCTTCTTTATCGTCGGCTTTTTCATCCTTGATTTCCTCCTTCGCCGGCTCACCGTTTTTGTATGACACCAATTTCTCCAATGGTCTGACTATAGGCTTAAAGACATCTCGCATTCTCTGCTCATCACTCTCTTTGCCAATTTTCATCATTCGATGCTTTCGTCTGATTGCATCGCTCGCCTTGGCAATTTCACGCAATACATTTTTTTCTCTCAACAGTTGTTCGCTCTTCATGTTGTCACTGTCGACGCGTGCACAATACTGCCTCTTGAACCACCAGCGACGATTCATTTATCAATGGTGAGAAAATCATCAAAACCTTGTCTATATCGACCCTCGTTCATATTGCTATCTTTGTCGATCGTGATAAATGCATACTTGTCGGAATTCCAGCATTTCATGCACATGTTTTTGAAGCATGTATAAGTCATATCCGTATTAACGTGATCGTTGTACACATGTTTGAGATTCATATCATCCTGCTTGAAAAGCACCACGAAATTTGCATTATCTCTCACGAGATGTTTGGGGATACGGGTGTACGTCTGACAAAGATAAAAACTGTCTACAATCTCATGTCTTCCCATGGAAAAGAATGCTCTAACATTATCCTGCTTTTCGCACGCAATATCATCAAAGATGAATATAGAGTGGGACCGTGCATCACTTGGTAAAATCACTTGTTCATGCTCATTGAATGGATTATATGTAACTCCATGCACAGGTTCAAGTAATTGTTCGAGCAACTTGTACTTTGGTTGCTTCAGCGACTTGGAATACAAATAAATGTTCTCAAATCTCAAGCCATTGGGATGGATGATGAGAGTGAGCAAAGCATTGGTTTTTCCACAATTTGATGGACCGCAAAACACCGCACGTATCCTATCCGGCAATAACTGTCCGTGACGCTTTTGTCTTTTCTCCCGGCCATCTTCGACAAATTCATCGAAATTTATCACGGGAAGGCTACCTCCGTGAGTTTGCTTCTTGGATGCCATCTCGCACAGGACTAACGGGAAAATCATATAAATAGCATTTTTATACGGATTCGCCGTCAGTCGAGTATTGTCTTTAGACATGATCGTTCATGGCGGTAAAGGTGTCGTCAATCGCCTAATCAACAATCTACCCGTTGAATTTCATCTGCCTGGTTATCAATATTGCGGACCAGGCACAAAGTTGGCCAAGCGTCTTGCTCGTGGTGATCCGGGCATTAATCCATTGGATGCAGCTTGCAAACAACACGATATTGCATATTCGAAAAATCCGGATAATCTTGAAGCGAGACATTTGGCGGATAAAGTGTTGGCTGAACAGGCTTGGCAACGACTTAGTGCGCGAGACGCTAGTATCGGTGAAAAAGCCAGTGCTTGGGGCGTGGCAAATATTATGAAGACAAAGAGAAAATTTGGTATGGGGATAAAGGCCCGCAAGGGTGGCGTTTGTTTGAAAAAAATAATTGGCGCTGCGAAGAAGACAATGATTCAAAGTGATGATCCACATAAGATTATTAAATCAGCTCTAAAGGGTGCTCGTGCAGCTGTAAAGATGCAAGGTGGTAAAGTACGCACACCTCGAGTTCTACCTGTACCCCATAAAATTGGTGGTTTATTACCGTTGCTCGTGCCTATTTTTGCGGGTCTTAGCGCTGCGGGTGCTTTGTCAGGTGGTGCGGCGAGCATAGCTAAAGCGGTAAGTGCTGCTCAAGCAGCTAAACGTGAATTGGATGAAAGTAAGCGCCATAATCGAACAATTGAAGCGATCGCATTGGGTAAGGGCTTACATCTGAAACCATATAAGCAGGGATTGGGTCTTCATATTAAGCCAAAAAACTAGAAGTTACGCTACCTCACCGACCTCTCACCGACATCGATCTTCTCAAATATGCGAAAATCCTAAAAATTCCACATTTTCGTGGAGTTTACATGCGCGATACATTGCCAGCGAGCGGGCCCCTCAAATGTGAAGCAGCAATCGTAAATTTGGATGAAAATGTTGGTCCTGGAACACACTGGGTCGCTTACAAAAAGACTGGATGGAAAGTCCTGTACTTTGATAGTTTCGGCAACCTTCCACCACCATCCGAACTCATGAGATATTTTCGTGTTGGTAGCGTAAATTATAATTATACTGGATATCAGGAGTATGATACGATTGAATGTGGACATTTGTGTCTCAAATTTCTTTGTCGGCAATTACAGCACAAAGACAAATATACACTATATATAGGGGGGAAATGACGTGGAGAATTCAGTTGTTAATTTACCAGCATCATGGATGAAAGTTTAACATTGACCATCTCTGGCTCATCATCCATACTCGAGGTGCAATACTTTCCCCCCATCGAACTCTCGCCACACAAAAATTATACTCTCGGTCTCGTGGAATTGTTGACTTTCAACTCTATTCCCAATATCGACGATGGTCA
Organism: Ophion costatus; assembly: GCA_951751655.1. Lineage (NCBI taxonomy): Eukaryota > Metazoa > Arthropoda > Insecta > Hymenoptera > Ichneumonidae > Ophion > Ophion costatus. The sequence continues at coordinate 12,849,087 of OX632361.1, read as the reverse complement.
CGATAAACTCTACGTGGGAGAAGAGGTGTTGACGATACCTACGGGTAGTTATGAAATAGAGGATATCGAGACGTTTGTACAAGCAGAGCTCTCGCGTAAAAACATCAGCATCAGCATTAAACCCAATAATAATACGCTACGCAGTGAGATCGAGTGTGATCATGATGTAAATTTTGAGCCGACAGATTCTATTGGACATCTACTAGGCTTCACCGCACGCAAATTGGAAGCCAATAAAAGACATGAATCTGACCTTCCTGTAGCCATTCTCAAAGTGAATGCCCTACGCGTTGAGTGCAACATTACCGCTGGTGCCTATATTAACGGACAAAAAGTACACACAATTCATGAATTCTTTCCATCTGTGCCACCGGGCTATAAGATCATTGAAGTTCCCTCACATGTAATTTATCTGCCGATCACAAGTCGAACGATTGATACGATACAGCTTCGCATAGTGGATCAAGACGGTGATTTGGTAAATTTCCGCGGTGAAGTAATCACCATACGCCTGCATATAAAGTCGTGATGGGTATAGTCTTCAATAGATCTTCCAATAACAATAAACAACCATGGATAAAAACGATCAGTCGTCGGCCAGCGCCCAAAGTGCTAACACCTCAAAACGTGCTACTCTTGAAGAGTTTGGGTCTCAAAGTGCGTGGCGAAAGCGTGTAAAAAATTATTTAGTCTGTGCTCTGTGCATCTGCTGCGTGAAATGGAAGAAGAAATCGTAGACATTCAGACACCCGTGGTCTTTGATGAATCCATCATCCATTGCGAGATTCACGCTCATCAGCCATATGCAACTTCAACCTTCAATAACAGCGATGAAATCCGTATTGCCATCCAACATCAAGACCTCTCCATCCTGCCAAGCAAGAGTTCCCTACACATATGTGGGAAATTATCCAAGCGTGATGGGATGCCAACCGCTGCTACAAGTCTCGTCAACAATGCCATTTGTCATTTGTTTGAGGAAGTGCGATATGAATTGTATGCCATAGAAATTGATCGTAATAAGAATGTTGGCATTACGAGTGTAATTAAGGGATATTCGTCTCTCTCACCGGCCAAAAGTTCTATGCTCGAGAACACTGGATGGCTCGATGTCGAAGAGACCAAGCAGATTGTAGATGTATCGGGAAACTTTGATGTGTGTATACCGCTCAGCATGCTCCTCGGCTTTGCCGAAGATTATCGTAAAATTGTCGTAAATGCCAAGCACGAGTTGATTCTCACGAGATCAAAGACCGATGATAATGCCATTGTACAAACGGCCGCCGAAGACTACAAACTCGTATTGCATAAAATAGAATGGCTCGTACCGTATGTAACAGTCTCCGATCAGCGAAAAATTCAGCTGTTAAAGTTTCTCGCCAAAGATGCACCAATCTCCATGAGTTTCCGAACATGGGAACTGTATGAATATCCATTGCTGCCTGCCACCTCTAAGCACGTGTGGTCTGTGAAAACTTCGAATCAACTGGAGAAGCCACGTTATGTCATACTCGCCATGCAGACGGGACGGAAAAATAAGAAACAACAAAATGCCAGCCACTTTGATCATTGTAACCTGAGCGATGTCAAACTTTACCTCAACTCACAATGCTATCCATATGGAAATTTGAATTTGAACATTGACCAAAATCAATATGCTCTACTCTACGAGATGTACGCAAACTTTCAACCGACCTATTACAACAAAGAGGCTGAACCATGGCTGAGCAGGATTGAATTTTTAGAAAAAGCCCCCCTCGTTGTCATTGACTGCTCAAAACAAAACGATTCTCTCAAGTCCGGCCCTGTTGACGTGCGTCTTGAGTTCGAATTGAAAAATAATATTCCGCCACAAACTTCAGCTTACTGCATGATTCTTCATGATCGCATTGTCGAGTACAATCCAATCAGCGGTGGGGTTAAAAAATTGGTATAAAATCATGCTGATGATTCGCACCCGCATCAGTCAACATGGAGCTTATCGTCGATGTACAGGGCTTCAAGAGACCCACGAACAAATTTGTCCTGAAGGAGATGTCCATCATCAAACTCCACGACAAGGATGCTGAACCGCTGACTCTCACCTTCGACGCACCATTTGCATGGGACTCTCTACCGGCCAAGTACAAAATGACAAACAAGTGGTTGGAACGCAATTTCCATGGAATACGATGGGAACACAGCGGCATACCGTACGAGGCAGCTAGAACGACAATTCGAGAAATCTTGCAAGGAGCTCCTACCATCTATGCCAAGGGATTCGAGAAGTGCTCATGGCTATCGAGATTCGCGGATTCAGCAACAAAAGTCATTCGATCTGGAGACTCTGGACTGTCCATCGCTGCAGAAGTTGCCGAAAATCACGAAATCCAAATGCCCGCATCATTCCTCCAACATGAAATACAATTGCGCCCATGCAAATGTAAAATCACTGAAAAGCTGGTTGAGTGTATACGAAGCGTTGTGTGAGCGAGGGTTTTTTTTAAATGAATAAAAACATTTTGAACAAATATCGTTCTCTCCATTTATTTCCTATATCTATGGCGAATACAGTTTGACATTATTTTTTCTTTTTTTTTTTTTTTTTTTTTTTACATTATATTCGATGAAAAAGTTTTTTTTTTTGTACATTTTTACATAGCACTAAGCGTTGAAAACTCTATCATGATGACTGTGATGCAAACAGTCTTTGCACTCTACGATGGTGACGATGCCAGCTGCCGCTGAACTCGTTGTTTCCACCGGGCCTTCACGAGCGTTCTTTTCCACCATACTCAGACTCGAGCGTCGAAAACTCTACGATGATGATGATGATGACTGTGGTGCAAACAGTCCTTGCACTCTACGATGGTGATGATGCTGGCTGCTGTTGAACTCGTTGTTTCCGCCGGGCCTTCACGAGCATTTTTTTCCACCATACTCAGACTCGACGGAACTCGACGCTGTTGTATTTTCCACCAATGTACTTCATGTAGAGTTGATCATTGCGCGCCAGTTGCAGCATACTCTCGAACATTTTCACATCTTGATCGAAGGCCTTTACCAGCCGCGCTGGCAAGAAGACGGCAAACTCATTTGCAACGTCCACGATGTAGCGTTTTCCAAACTTGGTCTGTACAGCTCTCATGTCCGTGATTTGATGATCCGCATGGACGTGGAGTTCTGACAGCTTCTTCGTTGGGAGGAATTCCGCCATCAGGCTGACTTTGTTGATATTTGAGAGATCCATTTTCACTCTTTTTCAAAGTTCTTTTCGGAGAAGTTGATGGTGCGGTGGAATAGTGCAGTCTGAGCTTGGTCCATGAAATCATAAGCTCCCTCGTAGCCCCGCCACTCAGATTTTAAAAACTTCTCCCCACTTATCCAATCATAGGCGCGTTTAACAGGTTCAAACACGTTCGAAGAACCCCGCACGTAGAGCATTTCCCCCCTCGCAACACTTTCCACAGCCCCGACGTTGGGGTGGGGGACCATCAATGTGATCCTTCATCTGTGGCGTATTATAATGCTCCATGCATGGAAGATACGATATCACTTCACTATCATTCCGATGATGCTCCGGCAAACGATCCCACAGTAAACCAATAAAGTTACCCCAATACTTTAGGAGCAAGACCTTTGGAACTTGTTCGAGCTCGTTTTTGGTCAAGTCCAGGGGGTGCTTGGCCGGTGCACTGCGTACATACTCGCACATCTGAACATCTTGACGTAATGTTGTGGAATGAAACCTCGACGGGTTGAAACTTATTTTGGAATAACGCCGCAGCTGCATGCAATAAATAAAGCATTTTATGGGCTTTGAAGGGCCACCCTTCTTATGGGAACTATCGTTATCTCACTCCCGAGAATTTTCCTACAGCGGCTTCCCCCTCTCGCCCGCGGGTCCAGCTATCGCCTGGAAGACAGCGTCACCAAAAACTAGCCTCCCCACTCTCTAACACCCCCCTCCCCCTCCCCCGCCGCCACAACCCCGCAATCGGCTGCCGCGTGCAGGATCCACCCCCCCCCCGCCATGCATACCGTGGCTTCCCCGCGCTCGACCCCCCCCCCCCCCCCCCATGCATACCCCGGCTTCCCCGCGCTCGACTCCCCCGCCCCGCTCCCCCATGAGATCCCTGGGTTAGAACCGCTCCAGCCCTACTACTCATGTGCATATCTGTTTGAACATTGGCTTAAACCTCCGCGTATACCTGGCTCGATGAATAAAATCATGTCGATGTCAGTTAATAATTCAAACGTAATGTGCGTATATTTCAACACGGCGTCCCGAGTATATCCGAGAAGAGTGTAATAATATGCCGGGTCGAGCCCATAACTTTCAATACACGCATCACGAAAATTTTCAACCATATCTGCTAATAACAAGACATCCGTCTTCAAATACAAATCGCTATATTCACCAAGCGTTTGAATGTTGTGCAAGCGCTGATCGTTTCCCCGGTCAGAGAACTGTAAAATGAGTCGCGCGGCGGCAAACGCGTGTCTTCCAATCTGCTGACATGGTCAACGTATTCGTACGAGAAGACACCTTTTCGTGTTAATAATGTAAAGTCATGCATCGGTAGGCCATCAAATTGCGAGCGTAAAATTTTGAGTTTGTCCGTCGTTAAAAATGATGCCAATTTCTCAAGACTTGTGGTCAAAAGTTTATATGAATGGATGAAACGTAATTTAATTTGATTTTTTGTTTCTTCGGTGGTACTTTGGACAGTTTACGTAAACGAAACATATTTTTCTTTTGTTATTGGAAGCACGTAAGTTTTCCCTTCGAACGCGGTGGCTACTTCCTTAATTATAAAATGTGCATCATAGCCAGACAAATTGTGAAAAACTACTGGAATGAAAAAAGATTGTTTGAAATTTAGATTGCAATTCGAATGGGCGGGGCCTCTATAACGCCCAGTCAAATGATAATTATTGCGAACTCGTGTATCGGTCTGTAAAAAATCTTTTTCACATATGTGACACTTTATCGCGGTTCGAAATTTAAGCTCCTCGTCGGATGTTAACTGTACCATGGAGATACTTGAAGATAAAATATATTTCACATGCAAAGCTGCACTTTTTAGTTCTTTGACGAACCATGTGATGCAATTGCTACTACGGTGCGATTCATATCTGCATAATGATTGATCGTATGAACAATGTACGTAGTATGCGATACTAGAAACCTCGTGGTGTTGGTACATGTTTCGTTCATCCATTTTCGCAAGAACGCACTCAAGATCGGCGTATATTACGAAAGGAAGTCGCTCCTTATGATTGAAGTTTCTAAAAGTGAGCCACTTGTTGGCATCGTTCGGTAGACGGACAGCATAGCCGTTAATCTGGCCACAGTCCACAGCATGCGCTTGCAATTTGTGCTCCGAATAAAAGTAGTGTAGACATCTGCGAAAACAAATATTACTTCAGTTTCAATATAATTGCTTTGATGTATTAAATTACATCAAATCTACGTAACTATCACAGATATATTTCTGTACAGTGTGCTCATTCAACTGTGAGCTGACGAGCCTTGATAAATTCTTGATCCACGCGAAATGTCGAACGATGTTTTGCTACGGATCTTCCACGTAGAGCAAATTGACGTGCTTTTCTATCTTTCGCTCACTCACGCGAATTGGAAGAGTACTATTGTTCTCAATGGTATATACATTGATTGAAATGTCATTATGAATTTCAAATTTTTTTATTTGATTCAGAGTCACTGGAAACTCAATGTCTTGAAAATTTAGCACTGTCGAGTAATGTAGGTATGAAGATTCACGAGCACTCACACGTTCGGCTGGGCGAAGAGCAGCTATTACTGACCATGCGAAACACGCTTGATCGCGCGATTTCACATTAACAACCGCTCTTTTTAGCATTACCGACCGCGATAAAAATATGTGGCATCCCGCGCGCATCGGGTTATATTTATTTATATTTATAGTCAAGTTATATATTCGCGACAATGCGCACCCGCTGTCGCGTTGCTGAAACTCTTTGAGTGATGTCGAAATGGGCTCAATGACTCTTTGATCGTACCACTTGCGCAAATCAGACGTCTTTAAAAGTTCATAGTTTTTCGTATTAATGCTTTTATTTGCACGCTTGTCACCCGCCACAAATTCGCCGTTAAAAACGGCATTAATTTTCACACTACCGTAATTGTCGATAATGGTTTGCACGCGTGAAAGTACGATATCACTAGCGGCTTTGAGGAATTGTTCAGGTTCGATGTGATCGCGATTTATCACTACACCAGTCAAGATACGACTCTTGAATGCCGTATCAATTTCGCGCCATATAAATCCATGATTGTCATGCCCAGCACCCGTGTGTGTGAAATGCTGACGCACCGAATTCTTGAGGCCTTCAAGTCGGGCAATTTGAGCCACCATCGATTGACGATTTCCGATCGATAATCGTGGTCGTTTAATTCGACTTTGTTCTTCTAATGACTCAGTATACTCGTCACATCGTTGTTCCCACACAATATACTCTTCTACCGTACTGATTTGAGCTCCTTGCTCGCAAAGATTTTTTTCAATGTTGTCTGTCATGTCTCTTTGCGAGGCACTCTGCCATCTAGGAAATTCAAACATTGACTGAAAGTGTCTACCTCTCAATCACGATTTATATTCCATTTCTATAACGACTGCATCCTTGGTGCCGTGTGCATTTTTTCGTTATATTTTTCTACAGACTTTACGATTTTGCTGACATCAACTTCTTCGACAAGATCCACGAAGCGCTTACAATATTGTTCGCTTAATTTTATTCTTTCGCGAGTGTGCTAGGCATTTTGGCCTTGAGATGAGACATGATGCTGAATCGACATTTTTACAATGCCTTTTACCTATATATGTTGGTATAATGGTTTCTAGCAATGTGCAGAATCTGTTCTAAAACTTTTGAATTATTTTCACATCTCCAGCATAAAATATTACATTATATTCGCGAAACGTTCGGAGACGCTGGTGAACAGTTCGAGAGACGTTCAAGAAACATTTTGAAATCGTTCGTGAGACGTTCGAAGCCATTCGTGAAATATTCGAAGGCGTTCAATAGATATTCGAGGATGTTCGTGGCGGTTGGGGTTGTTTGGGATTTCACCGAAACAACCCCAACCGCTTTAATCGTCGAATGGCGAAAGTTAAAAGTATATGTCTTTATGTATGCAGAAGAGTCGCTCTAAACCGGTGCGTTGGTCTAGTGGTTAGCGTGCTGGCCAGCGGACCGGGAGGTCGCGGGTTCGAGACCCAGTCGCGTACTTTCGTCGTGAAATTGTTTTTATTCGACATTTTTCGGCGAAAGACGACTAGTTCCGTGACTGGGAAACGAGCTTGTGACCGGCTGTATCGGTATAGGTTTTCCGCAGTTTCCCTATACCCATGGCAGGTATGCCATGGTGAATACGATACAGAAGGGGTAGTCGGCTGCGGCCGCAAGGTGGGGGGGGGGGGGCAGGTGGCACGGTGAGAGTTGTGGAAAATGGGGAAAGGGTGTGGGGGGGATATGTGGAATAGGGGGGGGGGGGGGGGGAAGGTAAGAACGAAATCAAGGCGCATTGGGGCTCGTAAAAAGGGAAAGACCTGTACGACTGGAGTCGCTCTATCTCACATGCATGCGATCCGATCGCTCATTCTCGATCTCTCTCATGTGTGCGTGTAATCCGATCGCTTCGTATCTCTCAGCAACAGGGGTCAACCAGCTTGAAGTCACCGCTTCCCGCGTGCCGTCCCATGCCCGCGTAGTGACTCGCAATGGAGAAGCCGTATTCTCGGCCTCTCCTCTTCGTGCGGATATTCGTACCTGCTATACAGCGCTCACACCAATATATGACATAAAAATAAATTAAATAATAATAAAATTAAAAATAAAATTAAAAAGAGAAAAAAGAAATAATCAATCAATAATCAATCGATACCCCTCTCCAATCAATAATCAATCGATACCCCCCTTCAGCGCCAACGATTTCCCTCTCTCCGCGTAACGTCACCACCTCCTCCGATTCCCCCTCCCGCACGTGGCGTCATCCCCCTCCCTGCGTGAAGCCCCCGCCCCGCAACCCCTTCACAGGACCTGCGTTAGAACTCTCATATCTATACTACTGTTAACAATCTGCTGATTTTCTTTGTTAATGGTTTTATTAAGTTTCAGGCCCATTGAAAGTGTTCTCCATTTCCAGTTGAACAACGATGTATTCCTTTCGTATGTTCACCGGGTCTTTCTATAGATTCAAATGGTCCCTTGTTTTGATATACTTCACTACTCCTTTGGATAACCACAAGTCTGATATGATTTGGAACAGGTATGGGCCAATGTGCAGTATCATTGGATGAAGAGGATTCGGAGTTAGAAGCATTCGAAACTAGTTTATCCTCAGTAATTTTCTCATCATTACTATTGTCATCTTTTTTCAGTGCCACCTACGTTGAAGCCTTTTTTAAACTCACATGCAGCAAGTTTTTCACCTGTATTTGTAGTCTCAACATCAATTGTCTGTGCGCTGGAGCCAGATTCAACAGTTTGATGACTTTCCTCCACCATCTTTCTTTTGTTCATGAGAGGAAAGGTATTTGGATAAACCCCCAGCGGGTAATGAGCCCCTTCAGCCTTTGCTTTTTTCAGTTTTCTTTTCTGAGCGAAAGATGGGTGAATTCTATTCATTAAAAAAAAAATTATTAGATTTATTTTGGTGACCACTCATGGCCTGGCCTAGGTACGTCAATAGAAAATAGTTCGGCTGACGCACGGCGAGAAATGAAACAATTTTTAAGGGGGATTGTCTTTTTTTTTCGAAAAATTTACCGCTTTTTGGGAATTTTTTTGTGAAGAAAGTATACAACGGAAAACTTGTGAAACTTGGCATATAGTTTTATTGATCTGTTTACTACATACAAAAAAAAATTTTTTTAACAATTTCATCAAAAAATCCGCCTCCCACCCCCCTCGACGCGCGATGGCCCTTTTTTGATGCCGTGCACGATTACAGCCGTCACGTTCATCTTGCAACAAAAACCCAAAAAGCATTTTACTTTAGACACATATAGCTATCGTTCGATGAAGGGAAAAAAAAAATTGACGATTTGGTGACGTTTTGAACTTGAAGTATCGATTTTTCGAAAAAAATTGATCGATTTTTTGTTATAAATAAAAAACTATTAAACGTATTGTTTTTTTGCTTCATCAAACGATAAAAGGATGTCAGCTGAGCATTCTGTCCAAATTTGAAGGCAATCGGTTGAATAGTTTTTTGAGAAATCGTGCACACCATCAAAAAAGGACCATAGCGCGTCGAGGGGGGTGAGAGGCGGATTTTTTGATGAAATTGTTTAAAAATTTTTTTGTATGTAGTAAACAGATCAATAAAACTATATGCCAAGTTTCACAAGTTTTCCGTTGTATACTTTCTTCACAAATAAATTCCCAAAAAGCGGTAAATTTTGCGAAAAAAAAGACAATCCCCCCTTAATGCTCGTCTCGTATTTCTCTATAAAAATGCCCAAAATGACGAAATAATGGTATTGCGGTATGTTTTATCTTTCATTTTTCCCCTATAGATAGTAAAGAATAGGTAGGTACCATTGCAATAATAAATGCATGGTCATTTTCAAACGAATGTCACTTACAGAGTTTAGATTGCGCATGACTGTAACGCCAATTATTTCAGCGAATTAACACTATTTTGATTTTACTATATGATTAAACCGACTTAAAAGACCCCTGAGATAAAAACCCTAAAAAGTATAAAATAACAACCTCGTCATAAACCAAAAGGCGACAACTTTTGAAGTAGGTGTCACGCCAATTGAACTATTTAAATGTTGGTCGTCAGTTGCCACCATTCGATTTTAATCACAGGTGAAAGTTGATTTGGCACCGACTTCAAAAATGTATACAGTTGAGTTTTGGTTTATGGGGAAGTTGTTATTTCTATATTCTTAGTGTTTCTATCATAGAGTTTTTTTAAGTCGTTTAATTCTTTTCCCAACAAGTTTTTTCATTTTTCCATTCGGAGCGACATTCGTTCGAACGCTTTAAAGCATACATTTTTCCTTACGTGCAATCAGGTGAAAACTTTGTACTCGGGGGTTTTCGGGGTCGCTGATTACAAATCTACACTCAACATTTGGAAATTCAAGATGGCGGAACCAATATGGCGGACCATAAATGCAAAAATCGTTTGATGAATGCAAAAGATGGTACTCGGAGGTTTTCGGGGTCGCTGATTACAAATCTGCACTCAAAATTGAAAAAATTCAAGATGGCGGATCCAATATAGCGGACCATAAATGCAAAAATCGTTTGATGAAAGCGATAGTTGGTACTCGGGGGTTTTCGGGGTCGCTGATTAGAAATCTGCACTCAAAATTCGGAAACTCAAGATGGCGGATCCAATACGACGGACCAAAATGCTCAAAATAGCTTGATGAAGATGAAACTCCATATGCAGGAGTTTTTTGAGTCGTTGAATTCGAATCTCAGTTCAAAATTGAACAATAAAAATGTCAGTTCCAATATAGGATATTGAAACACAAATCTGGCTTGGTCACTGATACTAATCTGAGCTTATAATTTAAACGTAAATCACAATTGTTTTGCGGCCTACCACACCTAAAACGATTTTAGTCTTTAGGTATAAATAAATATGAAAAAGTGAAAATAAATATAAAAAATAAAAAGGCAAAAAATATATAAAATAAAAAAGCAAAATAAAATATGGAGCTAGAAACTCGCTACGTCCTCGTCGTTAGCTCCGGGTAATGCTAAAAGCGTAATTCTATTAGAAATTCAGTTTAACAGAATCAACATATTGGGCAACTCCGATGTTTTAGTAATTCCAGTTAAATCTCCGGTTTTGGTCCGCCAAATTGGGTTCGCGAATTTAAATTTCTGGATTTTGAGCTCGAATTCGTAATCAGCGACCCAAAAAACGTCCCTGAATTCATTTTTTGTGTATGGCTTACCTGCTAGATTAGACACAATTACATTTATTGTCTAGAAAACGGGTTTTTTTTTGTACTGTAATGATGATCAACATCCACTAACTGCAACATAAGCCCTTTATAGTGATATTGTAGTAACAATTGATCTCCTAACATCCTAAATATACATTTACATTCATCGTTATGCGCTAAAAAAAATTGTGATTCAAGAAAAACAGAGTGGAAGTAGGTGACATACCGGTATGTCACTATGCTTCAAAGGGTTAAAGAACATCCCATAATCACAAACAACTGGGCTACTATAATTATATACATTCCCAACAATCATGAATCCCGATATTTTTTATTTGGAGTATCGGAAATTGTTGGGGATGAGTAGAGGGGAGTGTGCCTTCCTCGGCTCCCAACACCCCACTTATCCATACGCCAGTGATATCGTTCTAACCTTGAAAATTGTACATTTATGCAAATCGTATTTGAAGAGATCCGAGGTGTATTTCCGAAGTTCATGATTAGATTCCGATCAAATTTTTGGGAGACCACCACCTAGGCACGTACTTTCAAACAAAAAGTCTAACGCAAATTGGTGTATTTTTGTCAAGTTATGTCCGAAGAAATGTAAAAATGTTGCATTGATTCAAGTCATAGTTAAGAAATTCTGAGGCGTATCCACGTATCTTCTCTGAGGAGAAGTCCACGATCAGATCTTGATTAAAGGTAAGTTCACATGACCGCGCGATACAGCGCGCTGAGCCGTCCCCGCGGTCATGTGAACTTAGCCTAAATTCATATAGGACCAACACCGTGGCACATATTTCAAATAAACAAAAAAGATCAAACTTGGTGCATATTTATCGAAATTATAGACGAACATATATGCATATACAATCGAATTGATAACCTCCTTTCTTTTAGAAGTTGGTTAATAAACCAGTATATTCTAAAAATCATGATTCTACAATTTGTAACACATTTCAATCTTTCAGCAATGTGTTATAAACTTACCGTAAAACAGTGTGAGGATCAAATATTCGCAAAGGATTCTAGAACTTTTGCAACCATGCATTTTTTATTCCGATGACACATACTAGAAAACTACGAGTTAACAATAACCTAATAAGAAATTTAGTTACCTACTTTTGGCCCTTCTTAGATACACGATAATACGATCAGTATTGGAATTTGAAACCAACTGTTACACCCATACACTCCCTACCCTTCGTTTCTCTTTTGTTTTGGGTGGAATAAATAATGCTAGTCTCTTCTTTTTTTTTTGTTTGCGTCTTTACTGCTCGCAGGTCTCACTCCGATAGCCGGCGCGGACGGCGTCGGACGTCTCCCACTTTGACACGGCAGGAAAGTACGACGCAGAATATACATGTACTTATACTACTGAACACTTAACATTAAACTCGAATTACACACGAGGGCGAAAACCATACTACTAGGCTACGGGGGTCACACGGCATGCAACAGGTTGCAGAGCATGCGCGACCGGAAGGGTCCCGACTCCATGGGCCACGTGCCAACGCGTTCGCTCACTCGACTCTCTCTCTCTCTCACTCTCTCACGCGTCCGTTCTCGCGTCGAACTCGCTCGCTCTTCCGCGCGTACTCCGCTTTCTCGCCTCCACGTTACAGACGGTTTACAGCTCTCCAGTACCTACGCTACTCTACTTGACTATACAGACTTGACTTAACGACTTTTCCCTGTCCTTGACTCGACTATCTGAACTTGATTTGACTCGACGATTTATTTCCTACTCGACTAGACTGTGCCGACGTTACGCTCCGACTGCTCCGATTTCCGCCAGACCGCTTGGCGCCGACCCGGCTTGACGCGCGGTTGCTATCGGCGGACTTCGACCCGCCACCGCTACCGCCAATGGCGCTGCCTCTCTGGCGCGGGCATTTCGATTGTGACTGTAACACAACTCTGAACTCCCTCAACACGTCACAACATAAATGAAAGAAACAATTACATTACTTATTTAGTATTTCTAGTCAAGCTCCATTGTACGTAATTTATAACAAAGAAATTACGATTGACGCGCGCGCTAACGGCCTGCTCGCATTGTCACTGCTCCGACGGGTATTCCCCGAGACGAGAGTTTCGAATGGTTAGGGCACGGTCTTATCTTCAGGCAAGAAAAAATACGTATTGTAATAAATTCTTTTCTTTAGGTTTTATTACATGATTCCTGTACCTAGGATTTATTTCATTCGTCCCCTCAGGACCCTTCTCACGACCACATTCATTAATAATTTAAAGCGACGTTTACAATTTCTGGCCTTTTCGGGCGACCCTCCCTCTCATTCTGACACAACGTTTACATTGAAATAAGTCACGAAGTGGTGTTTTCTGGTACGCTGGCCACGAGGTAGATTTCACCAATTATACAGACAATCGACGTTTTCTGGCACGCCTACCACGAATCGCATTTTGACGACAATATCTCGACAATTGGGATCCAACGGGAAGTTCCTCCCGTCATCCCTTCTCCCCACTCCCCTTCACACACAAATGTTCTTTCACTCGTCGCTCGCCAGCGATCATGCCCTCAGGCAATGGGCTATCGGTTTCACTTGATTTCAGGTACTTACAGTCTGTATTTGTTTGCTCTTTATATTCTCTCACTAGGCTTCGCGTTGGTTCGCTCTCTCGTACCGTCGTCGTTCGGTGTCACGTCGCGACCAAATGCGTACAATGTCTTTTTAAGCCTAATACCCACGATAGCGGAATTCTCATTTTTTGACGGATCTGAATATTTTCTTTAGAGTTAGGCCTACCACGGCGGAAACGTAGCCTATCCATAATAATATAACTAAGCGTTTCTCGTACCTTCCCACGCGAAAGCGTAGCGGTCTTAACGATATCGAGAACAAATATATAAGCGGGAAAACTTCGAACAGTCTCGTTGTAACCCGAACAGAGTCCGAGTATATCGCAGAGTGTCCTTAAGACCCAAAATACACAAAGGAAACCTTCGGGTTACAAGGATGACGAACACATGAAGCGACACGCAAGAAATGCGTGATGATATTCATAAAGACGTAAATATATAACAACGCAACGATACCGAATGCTCGCGATCATCCAAGAGCGGAAAAATGTCCAAATCCTTAAAAAATATACACTCGCTAGGAGAAAATCCTCCGACCCAGGAAATTGCTGCGGTCATAAAACTGCGTTGATATTTCCCATGCGGACTCGCGGGCCTCGGTCAACAAGCCCTATCTCGAGCGTGCGTTCTTGGCGCCGACAAGGCCCCTTTTTCGTCTATATTTTTCCGCGCTCCAGATAAAGAAGCGCAGCTCCAATTCCCGGAAATAGAGCGACGGTTATGGCTATCGCAACCTACTCCTCGCTCCCACTCTCATTCCAACTTATACATATTTTCCACCGATCCAAAAGAATGCACCCCCAAATGTGCACTCTCCCAGGGGGCCAGTCTCCCACCACCTCAGCATCCCAATTTTTCCTACATCCTAGAAGAAGAAAATGACCAAGTCAGTCTTCCGGCAACCACGATCACACAAACTTCTTTTTATCGAGTCTCAATCCGAGACTCCAGTCAGAATCCAGCGAGCTCATATCTAGAGTTCCTTAACCGATATCCATCGCGTTTAATATTCATTTCCTTTCTTGTAAAGCGTACGTTGTCTTGCAACTCGAGTTTATACAAATCTTGTACTTCGAAAGTTCTCTAACAGTTACGCGATAATCTTAAGAATTGGACATTTGTATTACGCGCAATATTTCATTGAATTTTCCATTCTCGAACCGCGAAATCCACGAACACTAGAATCTGTGTCACCGAACATTTGCTGTATCCGTCACACACACACCCACACCATCTGCGAGCGTTCGGGCCATCGACAAAGGGCCCTTAGTTTGACGACCGTACCTGACACCCAAGCGACTGGGTCAACGCCGAGACGCATCAATGTAAGCGAACACATTTTCACCCTTTCGTCTTCAATTTGTATCTTTAAAATAATAGGATCAACCCATACGGCTGATTCTAATAAATTACGAGTCAATCGAACACAAGTGTCACAACCGTTATTTTCAACGATTGGATCGTCCACGAAATTCTTTAAAATTATCCTTTCCACCAGCACGTCCCTTTTTTAACCCTCATCCCGTGCTATTGCGCTAGGCGTAGGCAAAAAAGAGGGATACCACACATATATATATGCCCACGTCCCCTCAGGACGTGACATATAATTTTTGGGGGCTCGTCCGGGATTATTTAAAAAGGGAGTGTGCCTTTGCGTATTAATCTCATGGATGAGGAATCAACTTGCGAGACACTAGATCTAAATATAACTGAGGACTTGTCGTATACAGAACCAAACGAATCAGTTGAGACCGGTAGTTCAGGTTATGCTCTGAGGGGATCAAACCTTCCACTACTTCCTGGTCTTGTACCTCCCAGTAGATCTTCAAAACGACCCGATTTACCCCGAAAAGGCGGAGCCATGAACCCAGAAACCGCAACTTTGAGTATAAACGACTTGAAGTTGATAAAAGACGTTGTTAAGATAATCCCAGAGTTCGATGGGAAAAATGTTCCGTTTTCGGATTTCGTCGCCGGGTGTGAGGACGCAAGGGAAGTGGTTTCCCCTGCGGCCGAAAAGTACCTGGTGAAGATGATCCGGAATAGATTGTTAAACCCCGCTAGAGACATGATTCACGCGACAAAATTCGAGAAAGTACACGACCTATTAGGATATCTTAAGAAGATTTATGCACCCAACAAAACTGAAATGCAACTAGTCGGAGAACTCAGTACCATTTGCCAAAAGAAGAACGAAACTGTAGCTGAATTTTCTATGCGAATTAAAAGGAAAGGAAAAGAGATCCTTGATACAGAAAGACCATCAGATAACAGGCTAGAAAACGAGTATTTCAAGAAAAGAATGGACGATTATTTCCTCTCGTGTTTCAAGCGTGGATTAAGGGAGGAGATCGAACAGCGACTCCCCCATTGCGATAACATTTCCGTTGCTATCGATCATGCAGTTGAAATTGAACGCGATCTTGAAGGACGACGGGAACTACAGTCGGCCTCGAACAAATTAGAAAACTTCCCTCCCCTCAAATCAGTTAAAATCTGTAATATCTGTAAAAAGGATAACCACACGTCGGAAAATTGTCGTTTCTCATTGCTCACTTGCCAATTATGCAAAAACCAGGGCCATAGCGCCGACCAATGCAAAAAGAAACAGGACGAATGGGAGGTATTGACCTGCCAGGTGTGCAAAGGTGCCGGGCACAGCGCGGATAAATGCCATTCAGGACAACGGTCCCCTATAGTATCCTGTCAACTGTGCAAGACCTCGGGCCACATGGCCCGTAATTGCCCTACTCGTAATAAATCTCTTAACCCTTCAGAGGACCGTCCGCGTTTTGAAAGCGTTCCCGAGTGCCAGTATTGCCACAATCGTGGGCATACCGCAGACAATTGCCTCAAATTAAAAAATAACACTTCGAGTCTCGAATGTCAATTCTGTCACAACCGCGGACATACCGCGGACAATTGTTTCAAGTTAAAAAACAGTAGCTCCCCCAGCGTCGAATGCCAGTTCTGCCGCAATCGCGGCCACACGGCAGATAATTGCCCCAAGTTAAAAATAAACAGCGCTCCAAGCATTGAGTGCCAGTTTTGTCATAACCGCGGACATACCGCTGACAACTGTTTCAAACTAAGGAACAGCGCAGCTCCGAGTCCCGATCAACTTACATGCCGTTATTGCAAACGAGAAGGGCACTCCATAGCAAACTGTCGGACTCTCGAATATAACAATAAATTGCGAAGCCAGCCGGGAAACGGGTTGAACACCACTCGGACGGACGCACCGAGTGGCCCGTCCCCGACAGAGCGTCCGGTTCACGCGATAGCTTTAGGCCAGCCGTACGGCGGTAACCAACTTATACAATAGAAGCAGAAAAATTCGTCACGCTACCCTCGGTGTGTATCGGAGCACTACCAGAAACAGGGAAAATTTCAATGCTATTAGATAGTGGTGCCGTTCCAAATTTGATCAAAAAGAAATGTACAAAAGGTTTCACCGGAATTGATGAAAATGATATCATAAGATTAAACGGAATATCTGCACTACCAGTCTTCGCGCTAGGTAGTGTGTGGTTCCGCGTATTAGGTTTCGCAACGCTCTTTCACATCATACCAGACGATGTGCCACTTCCTTATCCAGGGTTGTTGGGATCCAGATACTTCTTTGAAACGAAATCCAAAATTAATTACAAGATAGAATGTTTCGAGTGTGGAAATAATCTATGGCCTTTTGAAAAACCAAACGAGCGCGTTGAGGAAATCGAAATTCCCGCACGTTCGGAAACCTCCTTCCATGTGAAAGTGGTGGATAGCACGATGAAAGAGGAATATATCGCCCCTTTCATAGCCCCTGAAGGTGTCTATGCCGGCGACTGCCTGGTGACAACCATCAACGGGAAGGCTCATTTGAAGGTTTATAATACCACTAGTGACGCCGTAAGGTTAATCGTGCCGGTCGTAAGACTGCAGGCTTTCGATACGGTCGAAACCTTGTCAGCAGACGAGATTGAATCATATTCTTCGAAAATTTCAAATCCTTTCAATTCTTCTATTCCCAGCGTAGATCGCATGACGACTACGTTGTTCCAGGGTCCTTCCGCGGCCCGTAAAAAACGCTCGACCAGCCGAGTCGAGATAAATCCTTTCAATTCTTCTATTCCCAGCGTAGATCGCATGACGACTACGTTGTTCCAGGGTTCTTCCGCGGCCCGTAAAAAACGCGCGACCAGCCGAGTCGAGATAAATCCTTTCAATTCTTCTATTCCCAGCGTAGATCGCATGATGACTACGTTGTTCCAGGGTCCTTCCGCGGCCCGTAAAAAACCCTCGACCAGCCGAGTCGAGATAAATCCTTTCAATTCTTCTATTCCCAGCGTAGATTGCATGACGACTACGTTGTTCCAGGGTCCTTCCGCGGCCCGTAAAAAACGCTCGACCAGCCGAGTCGAGATAAATCCTTTCAATTCTTCTATTTCCAGCGTAGATCGCATGACGACTACGTTGTTCCAGGGTCCTTCCGCGGCCCGTAAAAAAACCTCGACCAGCCGAGTCGAGATAAAACCTTGCCATCGCTATAACGAAAACGATGACCAAGGAAAAACAAAACAAACCTCCAGTAGTGAGGAAAAAACTAAACCCAAAACATATAAAAACGAAACAAGAATTCATTTAGAAAGGAAGATGAAATTGTCGAATCAAACAAAGGTAAAAATGTAAATTCAATCTCCACCTATCAGACAACATCGGATAAAATAAAAGACAACTCGGAGCGTTCCCAAGTAATAAAATCTCTCCTACGTTTAGAGCACCTCGCGCAAGACGGATTAGAACATGTCGAAAAAATCATTGAAAAATATTCAGATAGGTTCCACATAAAGGGTGAGCCTCTCGAAGCAACACATGTTCTCCGACACAAGATCCCCACGGTCGACGACCTACCGATCAACACGAAACAGTATAGGTTTCCCCAGGCGCTCAAAGGCGAAGTCCAGCGACAAGTGGACGAGCTATTAGGGACGAGGGTAATAGACCATTCAGAGTCTCCTAACAACAGCCCTGTTTGGATAGTACCGAAAAAACCGGACTCCAGCGGAAACAAACGCTGGCGAATGGTAATCGATTTCCGCGCATTGAATGAAAAAACAATTGGCGATTCCTACCCATTGCCAAATATCACAGACATCCTCGATCAACTAGGGAACGCAAATTATTTCTCAGTATTCGATCTCGCTTCCGGGTTCCATCAAATCGAAATGAACCCCGAAGACAAACCAAAAACCGCGTTTTCGACCCCACACGGTCATTACGAATTCGCGAGAATGCCTTTTGGGCTTAAAAATGCCCCGGCAACATTCCAGCGCTTAATGGACATTGTACTCAGCGGACTCCAAGGGGTATCGCTTTTCGTGTATTTGGATGATATCGTGATTTACGCCAAAGATTTGGACGAACACGAGAGGAAAATTCGCGAATTAATGGAACGTCTGCGTAAAGCAAATCTCAAATTACAACCAGACAAATGCGAATTCCTCAGGCCAGAGGTCAACTACCTCGGCCACATAATCGGAAAAGACGGCCTGAGACCAGATCCTAACAAGCTATTGGCCGTAAAAGATTTTCCAGTCCCCAAAAACGTCAAAAACATACGCCAATTCCTAGGCCTAACCGGTTATTACCGTCGATTTATCAAAGACTTCTCAAAAATTGCAAAACCCTTAACTCATCTTCTAGAAGATAAAGTCGATTTTGAATGGAATGACGAGACCCAGAAAGCTTTCGACATACTCAAGGGCAAATTGTGCGAAGCCCCAATCCTCCAATACCCGGATTTTGAAAAACCATTTATCATAACGACAGATGCTTCGGGCTACGCCTTAGGCGGAGTCATCTCACAGGGAGAAATAGGCAAGGATAAACCCATTGCCTACACATCCTGTGTACTACGTGGCGCAGCTCTTCGTTACGACACGTATGAAAAAGAAGCAATGGCGATTATTCACAGCGTGAAAGCTTTCCGTCCCTACATCTATGGTAGAAGGTTTACTCTCGTCACCGATCACAAACCCTTGGTTTGGTTTAAAACCGCCAAAGACGCAAACACACGCGTTCTAAAATGGCGACTCAAGCTCTCTGAGTACGACTACGACGTCGTTTATAAACCTTGAACGTTAAACGTAAATGCCGACGCTTTGTCGCGTAACCCAGTTGAGCAATCGGAAGAGGTTAAAACCATTCCCCACTACGATCGGAAACAAAACGAAATGTCGGCAGACGCATGGCGAAAGGCGGTACACGAAATACTCGAAATTTCCGACAGCGACGAAAATCCCACAAGATTTACCACTCAGGTAGAAATCCACCCGCCGCCGCGATCAAATGAAATAAACGTCATCACTCGCTCTCGAGCGAAGAACGACGAACCCCCCGTCCCAGATGGAGACGATCGGCAAGTGGAAGGCACACTTGTCGAGGAAACATCAACAAGGGTCAGCGTGCCTACGCCCGAAGCCACAGATGCACGCGTTAGGACCCACAACCCTCCGCGCCGAACTCGAAGAGCCATAAACTACGAGGAGAGTAGTAGCGAGGAAACGGAGGCCGAAATAATAAGTCCCGCACGTGTTAGGCGATCCACGAAGGGCATCAACCCCAAAACAGCTGAGGTCCCCGACTGGCGCCAAGCACCTCCTGCCATTTATTCCGGAAACTCCTCCATTCCTAACTCCGATGATCCAACAGATTCAGACTCCAGTTCGATTGACTCAAAACTTTCCGACGAAAATCCTCCAGTCAAAGAAATTAAGAGGCCAGAATTAAAAATTGCTAATTGCGTCAGTACGAAGGAACAGTTCCAATTTCGGAACGACAATCTAGTCTATTTCATAGACTCAACAGGAAAACCTTGTGACCCTGGAGGACAAAAACTATTACAATCCAATAAGTTCCCCATCTGGAAGGACCTGTCGTTAGGCCGAGCCTACAGCAAAAAGGTTGGAAAAAAATATCACATCGCTTTGGTCATTAAGGGAGAGCAGTCTGCATCGCTCGCTTTAATAACCGAAAGAATTAATCAGAGCATGGAAGAATTAAAGTCGATTTGCGAAACACTTGACCTCCAGTCGATCAGCTTTTGTCATTGCCAACACGTCGAGCACTTAATATGGGCAGATGTGCTGAATATCGTAAAAGATGTATTTAAAGACAGTCCGGTTAAGATACTGATCTGCCTCGGAACTTTGCGCTACGTACCAATCGAAAAACGTGACTCCATTTTCTACGAAATGCATAACTCCCCAATCGGGGGCCACAAAGGGGTTTCCAAGACTTACAATAGAATCAAACGCGACTATATCTGGGAAGATTTAAAATCGGACGTTCAAAGGCGGGTGCAGCAATGCTTGGAGTGTCAGCTAAAGAAGTTAGTCAGAGTCAAGACAAAGCAGCCGATGATAATAACAGACACCCCAGGTACAGTTTTAGAGAAAATTTCAATGGATATAGTAGGTCCGATGCAACGGACGTCCAGCAAAAACGAATATATCCTCACAATTCAAGACCATCTGTCAAAATATTGCATTGCAATTCCACTTCCAAACGCACTAGCGACGACAATCGCCGACGCATTCATAAAGAGGTTCATATGCGTCTTCGGCGCACCAAAAGCACTCCTGACGGACCAAGGGAGTAACTTCCTCAGCGGCCTCATGCGAAGAGTAGCAAAAAGATTCCGAATTAAGCGATGTCGAACGACCGCATTTCATCCCCAATCGAACGGATCGCTGGAGAGGTCTCACCACTCTCTAGCCGAATTCCTTAAGCAATACACAGATAAGGATAACGAATGGGATCAATGGCTCGAATTAGCGATGCTTTCCTACAATACAAGTGTCCACGAAAGCACCAAATACACACCCTTCGAGCTAGTTTTCGGTAAATTAGCACGAATCCCATCAAGCGAACCGCTTAGGGAATCGGATCAGTTACCTACGTATCGTGGATATTTGATCGAATTGATCACGCGTATAAACGGAATCAGGACCCTCGCCTACGAAAATCTAGTCTCATCAAAACATCGCTCAAAAAAATATTATGATAAAAACGCGAATCCCAAGAGTTTCAAAGTCGGAGATTTCGTTATCCTCCAGAAAGGGCCCAAACCAGGGAAACTCGGAGATCATTACACGGGACCTCATAAGGTCCTGGAAAAAATAGATAAGGGTAACGTGAAGATCCAGTACCAAGGCAAGCCACGAGTCGTGCATGAAAATAGATTACGATATTCGCACATCAACGCCGAAGAAAAGCCTAAAAGAAAACCCAAACCAACGAGAGTCGACGACTCCGAATTTCAAATTAGCAAGTAATCAATTAATAATAATTATTCCATTGTTTTCAGATGATCATTATCCATTTAATATGGTTCATTTATTTAACCAACCCTGTCGTCAGCATGGTGGGATATGACCGAGGATCGAGCCCGTCGAACATTCGACTTGGGCAGATGTAATTAATACCATGAAAAGAGCATTCAAGAACAATCAAATCAAAATATAAATATGTTTGGGAACTTTGCAATATGTACCGACGGAACAAGGCGATCTCATTTTCAACAAAATGCACAAGTCCCCAATCGGAGGGCACAAGGGTGTCTCAAAACCCAATTTTAATCCTAATTGAATAAATAATCATAATAATGACCTTGTTTTTCAGATGGCCGTGATCAACCTATTCAGTAACATCTAACCATATCACCTTTGCACTTGTAGCCAGAGAAACAGATTAAATTTTTAGTTACAGTATCCTCAGTGCAGAACACCCGAAATTGTTTATATTCGAAACTCGCCGAACTAACTGTTTCATAATTCGAAAAAAACTCCCCATCGCAAACCTACATATAATCGCTTACGCCAATTGGAAACTCCTACACGTAGACCTTCAATTGTATTATCAAATTATCATATTAGAGTATGCATATGCAATAGTGTAACAAAGAGCGCCAAATGATTCAAAATCGTTTTGTTTTTAGCGATCCAAGCCTCGGACGAATTGTGTACAATTTAATGAAGACGCCAGACTATATGGCGATACTTGTAGGCAAACAAGTATACGTTATTCAATTTATTATAATAGAAGTAGCCTGACCAGGTTAAAAGAATGTTGCGATCAATTGCCTGTCGCTCGTGAGAACGAAACATACTCCCTTACTCCTCAAACGCACATATTATGAAAAAGCGAAATGCAAACATCTTTCAACTCCCTATTTCTCCCATCTTACTTCTTGGGGACACCTAGTATATACACCAACCCTAGATACACCAACCCAGCATCATGTGGGATCTATTTCAAAGAAAATATCGACAACGTACGAGAACGCATAATGTTTCCCGTAGAAAACCCGCTGCCCTAAGCAATATGGCACGAAGCATCAGTGGTCTAAATACTGTTAACCAAAGAGAGAAGTTGTTGAATCTCCTGGACAACAACAACCTACAATATCAAGCGGACTCCACCTGAAATCGCACCTGGGGAAAAAATCCTTCCATTCGGTACAGCAAACGCTGGTGTCACCCGGATGTTACCCATTGTGGAAACGATCATGCTCATCGGAGATCCATACATGCAGCCTACATACTGTGTACGGCCGGTCGGTCTACCTCGTCGGTGCAGTATAGGACTCGGTTACGCACCTCCTGATGCACCTGGCTAAACGACCTAAGAAGAAAACGTCAGCCATGAAACTGGGCAAGAACTTCATAAACTCGTCACAGCTCCTTCTGTCGAACCAAAGGGTCATGCCAAGGCCAACGCTGCAACACCCGATCTCTACAATAACGTCTCTGATCGTTCAAGGTACGATCAACCTCCTAATCTACGTTCCTTTCCCTTGAGTTCGCACGAGAAGACTTTCTAGTATCAAAACAACCACTCTCATAATGCTCAATAACCTTTTTCTCTATCCTCATTATTATTGTTCTTTTAA
Organism: Ophion costatus; assembly: GCA_951751655.1. NCBI lineage: Eukaryota > Metazoa > Arthropoda > Insecta > Hymenoptera > Ichneumonidae > Ophion > Ophion costatus. The sequence goes on along the minus strand of OX632361.1, from coordinate 12,825,593 downwards.
CCTTGTCAAGTAAGATGAGTTGTAATAAGTAAATAAGTATATATGCATAAGGAAAAAGAAAGAGAAGAAAACGCGCACCTATTATATATTTCATAGTGAAGTAAAAAGGTATATGTACATTAAGAAAAAAATTTCTTGTAAGGCGATAATCACATTTACACCGCCATATTAGACAACAATCTTCGAACATATTTAAGTCACATTGTAAGTCGATCAATGACAATGCCAATTGATACTATCGTGCCACTAAATTTTCGGTTGCAACCCTCAACGAACCTGATCGAGCGAGACGCTCAATCCTAAAGGGGGGAGGTGTCACGTCGCGACCAAATGCGTACAATGTCTTTTTAAGCCTAATACCCACGATAGCGGAATTCTCATTTTTCGACGGATCTGAATATTTTCTTTAGAGTTAGGCCTACCACGGCGGAAACGTAGCCTATCCATAATAATATAACTAAGCGTTTCTCGTACCTTCCCACGCGAAAGCGTAGCGGTCTTAACGATATCGAGAACAAATATATAAGCGGGAAAATTTCGAACAGTCTCGTTGTAACCCGAACAGAGTCCGAGTATATCGCAGAGTGTCCTTAAGACCCAAAATACACAAAGGAAACCTTCGGGTTACAAGGATGACGAAAACATGAAGCGACACGCAAGAAATGCGTGATGATATTCATAAAGACGTAAATATATAACAACGCAACGATACCGAATGCTCACGATCATCCAAGAGCGGAAAAATGTCCAAATCCTTAAAAAATATACACTCGCTAGGAGAAAATCCTCCGACCCAGGAAATTGCTGCGGTCGTAAAACTGCGTTGATATTTCCCATGCGGACTCGCGGGCCTCGGTCAACAAGCCCTATCTCGAGCGTGCGTTCTTGGCGCCGACAAGGCCCCTTTTTCGTCTATATTTTTCCGCGCTCCAGATAAAGAAGCGCAGGTCCAATTCCCGGAAATAGAGCGACGGTTATGGCTATCGCAACCTACTCCTCGCTCCCACTCTCATTCCAACTTATACATATTTTCCACCAATCCAAAAGAATGCACCCCCAAATGTGCACTCTCCCAGGGGGCCAGTCTCCCACCACCTCAGCATCCCAATTTTTCCTACATCCTAGAAGAAGAAAATGACCAAGTCAGTCTTCCGGCAACCACGATCACACAAACTTCTTTTTATCGAGTCTCAATCCGAGACTCCAGTCAGAATCCAGCGAGCTCATATCTAGAGTTCCTTAACCGATATCCATCGCGTTGAATATTCATTTCCTTTCTTGTAAAGCGTACGTTGTCTTGCAACTCGAGTTTATACAAATCTTGTACTTCGAAAGTTCTCTAACAGTTACGCGATAATCTTAAGAATTTGACATTTGTGTCGTATTTGTGCGTAATTTGTATTACGCGCAATATTTCATTGAATTTTCCATTCTCGAACCGCGAAATCCACGAACACTAGAATCTGTGTCACCGAACATTTGCTGTATCCGTCACACACACACCGACACCATCTGCGAGCGTTCGGGCCATCGACGAAGGGCCCTTAGTTTTACGACCGTACCTGACACCCAAGCGACTGGGTCAACGCCGAGACGCATCAATGTAAGCGAACACATTTTCACCCTTTCGTCTTCAATTTGTATCTTTAAAATAATAGGATCAACCCATACGGCTGATTCTAATAAATTACGAGTCAATCGAACACAAGTGTCACAACCGTTATTTTCAACGATTGGATCATCCACGAAATTCTTTAAAATTATCCTTTCCACCAGCACGTCCCCTTTTTAACCCTCATCCCGTGCTGTTGCGCTAGGCGTAGGCAAGAAAGAGGGATACCACACATATATATATGCCCACGTCCCCTCAGGACGTGACATCGGCATCGGGCCGAGTGCAAGATGGCGGACTCGCCGTGGACTCGACGTGGACACGATCGGGATTCGTGCCCGAACTGGCGTCTGGTGGACGGCTTCCCGGCTAGCACCGACCCTCGTTCGGTCCAAGGGCAACTCTCGGTTGCTCCTGTAGACGAGGCGCCAGCGTACCCGTCTACGGCTACCCACGTGGCGGGAGCCTGCCCTCGGTTCGGAGATAACGCGCGAGTGTCGAGTCTCCGAGGGAAGAATCAGCCCGTCCTTTACACTCAGATTATACCGGAGGGTAAAGAGGGCGGTCTACCCCGGGTAGCGATGACGATGGGCCGATATTTCGGGATTATGGTGCCCGTTTTTGGCACGCGGGACTAACTCTTGCCCGCCGGCATGAGTTCGTTCGTGATGGCGGTTAAATGCGAGAGAGACAGACCTCGAGTCTTCGCTCGTCTTTTCCATCGGGCGTTGCCAACCGATCTCCTCGCCTACGGAAACCCACAGGTGGTCCACCGACCCGCGCGGCAACTTAAGAGAGTATCCCCGAACTCTGTTTCGTAGCGCTACATTCAAATCGGGGGTTTTGATCAAACCAGTCAATACAGTATATTACATGGAAGCACAGGCCTTATGGAAGCGCTCCCTGTTGCAGAGGACCGATACGATCCTGTAGCCAACGATAAAAATCCGATACATTGCCGTATGGTCTATTGGCAGCACGGATAGCGGATTTTCGTAATTTATCTGGACTCATTGGAATGTTCGTATACACGGTTTCTATTTGGATAAACCGATATGGAATGTATCAGATTCTATTTTTTTTATGAGCAAGATGGAATCTATAGGGCATAACGTATGTGCGATCTACTGCATCAAATCTGCATTTTACACTGATCGACAAGTTGCGTGCATTTATCAGCAGCTACGGATTTGATTTGAATATTTTTCTAAGTGTATTTCCACAAGTTATAATTTTATAAGTTTCAAATGGACTTGACCGTTCGGAAGCGAATGTGCATAAAACGGGAAAGTCCACGATTTTTTGCTATCAGATCTCGAATGCATAAACTGATGCGTATGAGACTGTACTTATTTCGCCTTATGAGAAATGACAGATATATTATGACCAAGTTTTGTATGGGATAGAATTTGTGATTCCATGGACAAAAACGCATCATTTTCCGATAAAAATGTACGTTTTCAATATGAATTAATCAGATATTTCAGATAAGTCACCTCATCAGCAGTAATTGATATTGCCTGATTAACATTTAATGGGGATATACAGATTCAACGATCTTATTGATAAATATGGGTTTAACCTGTATATGTTTTAATGATAGTTTCCAAACTTATCCAGGGTGAAGAGAGAATATTTCAGATAGGGCTCTATATGGATTATCTAATGCAAAACTGACCTTTAGGTCTATGTGAATGCACATGTTGATGCTGATTATAATGTATCTGCGCATCTCGGCATTTATTCGTACAGTCAAAGATTCAGCTTAATAATGAAGCTCGGGTGCTTGTATGCAAATATGAGTCAAACTTATATTCGTTCGAATCAGTTTCCTGTATCTGTTTTAAATTGGTATTTTCAAATCTATGCAGACTTGAGTGATAATGCTTCGGTCGGTCTATATATGGATATCCAATAAAAATGGCATCTGCGTCTATGGTAATGTATACGTAAGTACAAAACTAGTCTATTTGTGCATATATGTATTTATTTGTATTGTAAAAGATTCAGCCTCAGAATCGGGTCTGTTTTACGTGAAATAGCCTCTTTGTTACACAAAACACAGAAAGCGTTTATGGTTTTCATTATTTTGTTCACATTTTTTGCATTTTGAAAAATGTTAGAAAAAATAAAAAGAGACGGCAGTTCACACTAGTACGTGGCTATACTTCCAAAAAGCCAATACCCTTTGTCTATCTAAAATTTTGCACAGATTTTTGTTGCTACATTTCACGGTCAAGTTTTTTACCGTAACATTTTGTTTCTACTGAATATTCAGTGCATGTTAGGAAATGCCACAAAATATTCAAAGACTAGACTAATCCGAAGAGTAATACAAAAACGAAAAAAAATCACAATACTGCCTCTACAGTGTAATTGAGTGTTTCATTGTTTTTCTTCCTCTGTTTTAGTGCTTCAGAGGACTTGTCCCAGGGCGCAAAATAAATGTCGCGTTCTCTCTCTTTCTCTCTCTCTCTTTCTCTCTCTCTCTCTCTCTCTCTCTCTCTCTCTCTCTCTCTCTCTCTCTCTCTCTCTCTTTCCCTTTCGCTGTCTCTCTCTTCCTGCCGCCCTCCCTCCCGCCAACTCTTTCGAAAGAATCCGATAGGTGTACCGACAAAGACATCAAATTTCGATAGTGATGTCTCGGAATGAATGAGATTCGATCGGTTTCTATCGGTATATTTCAACCGATAGTGTGCTTCGATCAGTCCGTATCTGCTTGGTTTTATCTGTAGTTAACAAGGAGATTCCGTCAGATGACAACCGAGTTTCGCGATGTGCTTTTACAGGATGTTAGGTAGGTACTGATGTTCTTTGAAACAGATCAGCTTTCAACTCGGCCTTAATTTCGAGGTTAGCCGCCCTAACTACCGCGCGGAGGTCTCGAGTTCGAGTCTCCTGAACGGTACTTTTTTTTTTCGATTCTGTATACGGTCGTTAAATTGTTGAACCTTTTTTATGCTATGTACATTTTGCACAATGTTTTTGCTGGGCTTAAATTATTTTTAAGGGGCCAGTCCACTTTGGAGCCACGAAAAGCCATTTTCGCGATTTTTTTAGAGGATTTTATAAAAGATATGAATATAAAAGTTGTTGGGCTTGATAAATAAAGTCTTGAAATACATTTAAAAAAATTTAATTCATTTTTGGTCATTTTTCAGTACAAAAACTATAGTTGAACGTAACGTCTCAAAAATAGGGGCTAGGTAGCTCCATCACGCCTCGGCAACGGCTTGTCTGAAACAAAAAAATCAAAGATCATTAGATTCAGCATGACACCAGCTGCAAAATGACTCTCAGATAAAAAGTTATATCAAATAATAAAATAATGGCAGATGAAAAGCGAAAAAAGTTTTTAAAAACGCGTTTTTTTGCAGTTTTTTGCAACGACAAAAAAAGGGTCAAAATCAACATTTTAAAACCATCGAGGGTCATCTTGTTGCGAATCATGTTTACAATACGTGGTTCAAATTTGAAGAGAATCGGTTTATTAGTTTTAGAGATACGATAGAGCTAGATTTTAAAAACGTCGTTTCGAGAAAAACGCGTCTGAAGTTTATACTATGAAAAACTCTTACCTGGGTTATGGGTCGGCCGAGCGCGCTGTACGCTCAGGTAGACGAAATGAGGACTTGACGTTCAGGTAAAAAAAGAATACTTAGAGAGCTCAGATTTTCATACAATTTTGACACAATACTTCTAAATGTATGTATTTTCGAAAACAGTGAAAAAATCGATTTTTTGGAATTTTAAAATTGGACTTGCCCCGTAAATAATGAAATTATACGTGGGTTAACAAGACTTTTATTGTTTGTTGCTAAACGTCATTCTATTTTTGAATGGTTAATTAATATTAAAAAATCACAAATTATTTAACAAAATAATGTTTTACTGTCGATATTATCCGGTTATCATCAGATTTTAATATAAAAACAAAATCACGGCTCATCCATCATTTAAAAATAATTTAATCCAAGCAAACACATTCTGCAAAATGTACCTAGCATAGAAAAGGTTGAAAAAATTAAAGAACGTATTAAAAATTGAAAAAAAAACATCGAGGGATCTCGAACTCGAGACCTCCGCGCGGTAGTTAGAGCGGCCAACAGGTATGAGTATCAATTTTATACACGCACAGGACATAAAGATCTTTCACAAAAAATTGTAAATACAAAAAAATTCATATAATAAGTTGAACATTTTTATCGTATTTAAGACAAATTAAAATGAAATTCACAATGATTAGATTAAAATTTATACCAAGAGTAAGTTCTTACGTATTTTGAGAGAACACATTGCGTCGAGGCGAAGAAATTTTTGCAAAAAAAGTTGGTGAGGCCCTCAACACAATGTTCTCTCTCAAAATACGTAAGAACTCACTTGTGCAAGTTTTAATATAATTGTCATGAATGCGATTTTAATTTTCTTCAACTTGAGGAAATTCACAACTCACTATGTGAATTTTTTCATATTTATAATGTAATATTTGAAACGCAAAGTTTTTTTTGCCAAGGTTTCTTAGCCTCGACGCAATGTTTTCTCTTAAAATACATAAAAACTCACTTTTGGTGTAAATTTTTAATCTAATCATTGTGAATTTGAATTTGATTTGTCTTAAATACGAAAAAAATCACAACTTATTTTGTGATTTTTTTTGTATTTACAATTTTTTGTGAATACATTTGCATTCCCAGATTTTGATGTCAATTTTTTTCAATTCACAGGATTTTTTGTAAATATTCACATTTGTTGTGAATATTTGTATGTGTG
>OX632361.1:12812933-12819011 GCA_951751655.1 Ophion costatus | reverse complement strand
ATAGAGATAGAGATAGAGATAGAGATAGAGATAGAGATAGAGATAGAGATAGAGATAGAGATAGAGATAGAGATAGAGATAGAGATAGAGATAGAGATAGAGATAGAGATAGAGATAGAGATAGAGATAGAGATAGAGATAGAGATAGAGATAGAGATAGAGATAGAGATAGAGATAGAGATAGAGATAGAGATAGAGATAGAGATAGAGATAGAGATAGAGATAGAGATAGAGATAGAGATAGAGATAGAGATAGAGATAGAGATAGAGATAGAGATAGAGATAGAGATAGAGATAGAGATAGAGATAGAGATAGAGATAGAGATAGAGATAGAGATAGAGATAGAGATAGAGATAGAGATAGAGATAGAGATAGAGATAGAGATAGAGATAGAGATAGAGATAGAGATAGAGATAGAGATAGAGATAGAGATAGAGATAGAGATAGAGATAGAGATAGAGATAGAGATAGAGATAGAGATAGAGATAGAGATAGAGATAGAGATAGAGATAGAGATAGAGATAGAGATAGAGATAGAGATAGAGATAGAGATAGAGATAGAGATAGAGATAGAGATAGAGATAGAGATAGAGATAGAGATAGAGATAGAGATAGAGATAGAGATAGAGATAGAGATAGAGATAGAGATAGAGATAGAGATAGAGATAGAGATAGAGATAGAGATAGAGATAGAGATAGAGATAGAGATAGAGATAGAGATAGAGATATAGATAGAGATAGAGATAGAGATAGAGATAGAGATAGAGATAGAGAGAGAGAGAGAGAGAGAGAGAGAGAGAGAGAGAGAGAGAGAGAGAGAGAGAGAGACGGAGACGGAGACGGAGACGGAGACGGAGACGGAGACGGAGACGGAGACGGAGACGGAGACGGAGACGGAGACGGAGACGGAGACGGAGACGGAGACGGAGACGGAGACGGAGACGGAGACGGAGACGGAGACGGTGACGGAGACGGAGACGGAGACGGAGACGGAGACGGAGACGGAGACGGAGACGGAGACGGAGAGAGAGAGAGAGAGAGAGAGAGGGTGAGAGGGAGAGTGTTCGGTGGGGGAACAAGATACGCCCTTTGCTCGCCGGCATTGTACGCGTGGCTACCACTGACCGGCATCGGCTAGTCAGTTCTTCTCAATCATTCGTCACGACCTGGTGTCCGCATAAGTTCCGTACAACCCGAAGGGAAAAAATCGAACACGTGAAAATTGTGATAAATGCGTGGTTGAAATCACGGCTGTGCCCTACCGGTGGATGGTTCTTGGTAAGTACATTTTTCAAAGATCGCGATGCGTTCCGATTAATACTTCGTCTGCAATCGTTCTTTTACCTAGTTGATACATTCGAAAATTTTAAAAAAAATTCATTTCAGTGTTCGTCGAAAGATTTACTTCAATATATCAATCGTAAAATTATAGAAAAATATATTTTTTTCTTTCATTTATTGTTTGTTAAATAAATTAAGCAACTCATTAGGGAAGTAGTTTTGTCTCGGATACGAAATAACCAGGTTTACAGACGAAATGTTAATAGTTTTTTCTTTTATTATTGTTGGGGATGAAAGTCTCTAGCTTTTGAAAGTTACTCCTTGAAACGCATTAAGATTTATTTTACCGTGTGTGTGAACGTGACATTTTTATTATATTCAGTCGTCGCGTACATTATACACTGAAGTATATATGAAAGCAACCGATACAATCTCATAGATTCCGTTCTATCGGTCTTATTGTACAGGACCGAACTTACCCCTAAGGCCCGGTAGAAACAGATAGAGGGTGGAAACCGATCGAATCCCATACATTCGGATACATCTCTATAGAAATTGGATGTGTTGTCCCTACACCTATCGGATTCTATCGGATTTCAGGAGATCAATCCAAATTTCGCTATGAGAGATTATTTTTGAGGCTATAAAATAGAAAAATAATTTTTCTCAATAACACTTCTTTACGGTAAAGAGGCAAATTTCCGTATGAAATAATACTTTAGAGACTATTATATAATTTATTTCAAAAACACTTCTTCCATTACTACAACGTTGTGATAAATATGAACCATAATTTTAGATTTACTTTTCTCATTCGTAAGGTATTTTTGTTATGTATTAATCTCAAAAATATTCTGCTCTCTGCGAATTTATTTCGATTAACATGAAACAATATTTACAGACTTTTGAACAAACATTGTACCTTGATGATCATTTCATCGTGTCACTTTAGGAGCTATGTTACTGTGATGGCTAAAAAATTAGCTATTTCTTAATAGTTCTTTTTAACTTCCAAATATCAGTATAAACTTTTTTTTGCTCAATGGTACACTCTTATAGAATAGAAAACATTTTTTGTTGTTGCATATAAATGTATGTTTATTTAACAATTTATAATCGTGTAAAGTCATGAAAAAACGTATGTCGCTGGCGTTGATGATTTTGGCTCGCCAGATAATTTGAAACAAAAAATTTAAAAAGATTCTTAATTTGTATAAGTGTTGTTATCGCCCGAAAAAGATGTACAGTCACTGACAAAACCTCAGTCAAGCACATGCCAATATCGTATAATTTGACTTCAATAATTATTGAAAGTGGAAAATTAACATGTTTAATGGTCAATTTATGATTAAACTAGCTACTTGTAAGATTAAACATGTACGCCATGATCTAGATTTATAAAAGCCGGATGCGATTGTCCATTTTGGACACCCTTTTTGCCCGACCGTCCATCCATTAATACCTTAATAAGTCTGATTGTTAACAAATACAATAAAGCAATTACGATGGTGTTATTCTTCTTGTTTTCTTAAAATATTTTCATGATTAACCCTTAATGTGTCCTGTTACGTCCTAGTGAATGTGCCTTCTCTCGGTTATTCCCAATATCCTCATTTGCCGTTATAAGCGTATTAAATGTATAAATCTAAGAATAAGACGCGTAATACCATTAAACGGAACTTGCGTACGTTCCGCGAGCATATTCAAATCACAGCGATATATACACGATAGCCGCACCACCACAGCCTATCGATATTGTGCGGGACGCCCAATCCTAACGGGGGGAGGTGTCACATCTCGCGACAATTCCCAAAACACAAGACTTTTCGTTTCCAACCCAGTCGATGCCCTCTCGTAAATTCCGAAAGTGTGGAGCGAAATATTTAATAATCAAAAAATAGTACGAGAGCTTTTCAACGCTATGCAGCCTTACCGCCGTAAATCTTTATAAAAATTGATGACAGATTGTTCAAACATAACACAGACTAGACGGCTCCGATGAATTCTTACTAGGAAAAATTACGACATCCGGTCTCGCGGCGTAGTCCGATATATAAACTTCTTGATATGAAAACTCACCATAGCCATAAATTGACACTACCCAAACCATGCGCATGATTATGTCTCAGATATCGAACTCTGTACTCCACGCGTATGGACGCCGAAACACGGGACAAAGGTCCCCTGCCTTCGATGCATGCAATTCCGTATAAGGAATGATCGAGATCAATTCTGCGAAGTACAAATATCGCGACCAATCACGCTAAACCCTAAAGTTCCTTCTCCCACTACCGAACTGCTCCTAATTTTGATATCAAGAAAGAGTTCCTCCCTGAAGTGAGTCTTCCAACAACTTCTATTGCGTTCAGATCGCAGTCTCCCTACAATTTCCATCGCGTTCTGATCAAGTCTCCCGTCAACTTCCATCGAACCAAGTTCTTCTATCATGTTTAATCCCAGTCTCCCGTCAACTTCCATCGAACCAAGTTCTTCTATCATGTTCAATCCCAGTCTCCCGTCAACTTCCATCGAACCAAGTTCTTCTATCAAGTTTCAATCCCAGTCTCCCGACAACCTTTATCAAGTTCAATCCAGTCTTCCTGCAATCTTCTCCAAATCCAGAACTCGGTCTCCCGACATTCGTCACCAAGTCTTTTGCCAAGTCTTAATTTTTTATCCGTGTACTAGCACTAGACCGAGTAGAAAGGTCAGGAATTCGTTTATCTCTTCGTGCGTTTGTATAGAATCTCGAGTGCTTCTCGCACTGCACGTATAAACGCATAGAAACCGAAAATCTTGTGCAAGTGCTACGAGCAACTTGACCACCGAGCGCACCAGGGCACTAGCGAGGGCCCTTCGCCTTACGAGCGTCAACCGATATCTTTACGAGCGAGCGCACACAACCATTCGAGCGAGCATATACACGCAAACCAACACCAGCAAATGTAAGCAAAACACGTCATTCTGTCATTTTTCTGTATCATTCCTTCACTCTTCCGTTATTGTTAATTCACACAAAAATCCGACTACCCATATATATAATAAAACGTCGGTTAAAATTACATGAGTTTGTCGAGTTATTCCTCAACATTAAAACATAACGTCAATTCCTTAACCCTATTCTCTCCCACGCACTACCCCTTTTTACCCTCATCCCGTGCTATTGCGCTAGGCGTAGGCAACAAAGAGGGCAACGAAAATAATTATGCTCACGTCCTTTCCGGATGTGACAGTCCATAATTGCACCCTGTGCCTTACTAAATATTATTATATTTAGTATATTTTCTGAATCACAAAGTAGACGTGACATTTTCATTGCCCCCCCCTCCCGCCCCCCAAATGAGATTTGGTAAGATTTTGTCAGACCTCTCCTCCCTCCCCATTTGGAGCTCACGTAATTAATGGACGCCCACAATAGTGATTTCGTAGTTTTTAAAATTCCGCAAAACTCCATTTTTTCCCGTTTAAATGTATATCCTGCCTTAACGGGATGGTCTAGTGTGACGGCCGTTTTTTAATGTTTTTCTGGGGAACTTTTTTTTGACATACCATTAAAATAAAATAATTTATAAATTGTATATCATTTTTATTAATGTTTAAACCAAATTTTTCGAAGTCATTATATAGAATATAGTCGGAGATACACCGCCCAACAGGAACATGTTTATAAAAAGAGGTGCTCCACTGCTGCCATGATTTCGGCCGTTCTGCTTATCTGAAATAAAAAAACCAGACACAATTTTAATTGTGAGACTTGAGGCTCTACATGGAACGAAAGTAAAGCTAGAATTCCAAAAAAAAAAAAAATGTGCTTACGCTTTAGGAACAAAAATTCAGTTTTTCCTTTTTTTGGGGTTCTATATAGCTGATAAAAAGAAAACTAACGAAGCAATCTTAATTATTTTAGTTCAACTTGCGGTTATATATGTACTAAAGATGCTATATAAATTGAGCAGAATCAATCAAATCGTTTTTGAGATACCATGGCAGCATTTTGAAAAAATCGTGTTTTGAGAAGAACGCGTTTGAAAGTTGTTGTATATAATTCATAATAAAAAAATAGTCTCACCATCAATCTGCTATGCCTGGACCATATAATACACCTTCCTCTTCTTCAAAGAAGTCATGCAAGGCCATTTTCTCTTCTTTTGATCTGACATACTAGACGTCCCCCTTAATGGAAATAAATCTTTGTTTTCAGATATATACAAATATTTTCTCCAAAATTATCGTCGCTACGACGAAAGTAAAATTGATGAAGTACTCGGCGATTATCTAAGTTGCATTCGCCAAAAAATTTCGGATCTAAACCGACCTTCTCAGCAAAACATTAAGACTACAAGTAAGCAAATTGAGAGATTTTCTTATCATAAATGCATCCCACCCGAGAGAAGCCCAATTAGCACCGCCAGTAGCGGCAGCTCCAATGAGAGCAGCGCGACAGAGACGGCGTGAAAGGATAGGTATTTTTTTATTCCTACTTATTAACCTCCTACTTATTATTCCTACTTATTATTCCTACTTTCTAGTATTCTTACTTATTATTCCTAATTATGTACCTCATTTATACCCAATATTTTATTGGATTTTTTATTTATTTGGATTTGATATCCAATAGAACACATTTAACACAGTTTTCTCAAACATTGGCAGTTTGTAAATTTTTTTATTCCTACTCTTTCCTATATATAATTCCATATTAAACTAGCCCGTTTTCCCCGCTTTCACGGCCGCCCGTGCAGAGATGTAACCGGGCATTCCCTGCATTGCGTCGGGTGTTCGCCAAGATTACCTCA
>OX632361.1:12747933-12807933 GCA_951751655.1 Ophion costatus | reverse complement strand
TCGGCAGCCGAGGTGGTGGGGATGGAGTGGGGATGACCGTGCTTATCCCCTCCCCCGCGCCCCAGAGGGGTGCGGAGGGGGGGAAGGCCGGAGTGGGGGTTTCGCCATAGTGGCCCCTTTTTTTTGCTTTATTAAAATATGTTCACAAAGTATATATTTTTATGATATGTACATGATATCGCTGTTAATTAACCGTTTCAACTGATGGTTTATGAGATTATCGGTGACGCTTGTTCTGGCGCGTGCGGAGAGTTCGCCGGGTATACAGGTAGGGTGCGTTGAACACTTTCCTGAATTTTCGTCTTCCTTTTACGAACCCGTCGCCGTAAGCGACGCGCTGTCATGCTGAATAATTTGGCTGCGATTACGCTGACAAGTGCATTTTTACACTTTGTTACGTCTTCGGTGGAGCGATGAAGCCATGCCATGTAGCCGTTTATGCGTTCCTCCAATAGCTGCAGCACGACTAAGTCATCTTTTATGAAGGTGAAGAATGGCGCCGCACGGTGTATAGCGTTTGCTCCGTAGTCGTTGCAGTTTTGGATAGTTACGGTGGGCCGGTTGAGATGTTCACCGTATTCTAAATTGTAACTATCGCAGGAAACCACGGTGTGGACCGTAGGAGTGTTTCCCTCGCCATTGAGATACGCTGTGATCGTAGAGAGACGTTCGCGAAAATCCAACCACGACGGAGTATTTAGCGTTATCCAACCGTTGCTGTCGCATGTGAAACGCATAACAGGGTGTAATTGATTAGCACTGATAACTTCAATACCCAACCGCACACTTTTTGTCAAGCAGTTGTTGAGATTATGGGATATTTGTAGTAGCAGCGGGCACGGTTTATAGCAGCGATTATCGGAAGCCTCGTTTGCCATGGCTGCTCTGGGTCGACTGAATCACGCGAGTGAGATGTCGTTGTCTTTCGCGGGAACTGCAGACGCTGCACTATTCGGCGGCTGGCTTGAATTCCAGAGTGTTGAAATCGTCCCCGACGAACTCCATGAGAAGATTATTCTCGTGCGCAGCCGTTACCATCTGCCGGAACAGCGTTTCGTTTTCCAGAACTTTGGTGAATCTGGATGGTAGAAAGCACGCGAACTCCCTATCCACTTCAATGATGATTCTGGGCCCGAAGCGTGTTTTTACTGGCCGTACATCAGAAATCTTGTAGTCGGTTTTTAGCGAAAGTTCCGACAGTTTTTTCGTCGGCAGGAAGCCCGACAACTGTCCGATCTTGTTGATTTGGGAGAAGTACATCGCTGATATTGAGCTTTTGAATTTCACGGGTTAAAATTTGTAACGCTGTTCTTCTATGAATGAGTATTTGAAGAGCAGCTAAGTTTTGCAAGAATGATTCAACGCGAACTTTTAACTCGCACCGCTTCCTCTGCATATGCTTCTGCTGTTGCCGCCCGAGAACAATTAACAATGCGGAACGACTGATCCCTTGTATCTCTGCTACACCCTCCCACCATACCCGCAGCTTCCCCCACCGCGTTTCGCCAAGAGTCGCACAAAACAAAATGGCTGATGTCGAAGAGCGCCAGGTGGAGTCTCTAGCAGAATTGCTGACGATGTCGTTGCTATGCGTCGCTGAATAAAGTTCGAGACACAGAGAAATATTCCAAGTGTCATCATTTTATTGAACGGTTAGCGATTACGGGAGCAGCAGCCCTGTACACAATGTAAACTTTTATGATTGAAGGAATTGCTGCCTCCTGCAGGCAGACCCTTATTGAACATTTTACGCGTAGCTTTATTCTGCTTATGGCTAAATGTCTTGTAGTAGTCGCCAACTATTTTATCGTTGCGTGATAGATCATTTGAAAATACGCTTCTAAACTTATAAATACCGAAGCCAGTACACATATAATGAAGAAACATAATGCAATACTGTCCGCAGCACTGCGAATCCGCAGCTTGAAGCTGATCAGTGCTGTATCGGAAGAGTTTACAGTTTCCTCGGAGTCGACGGAGATGCTGCGGGATGATTGGTGGTAGTCCGTAGCTATCGAAGTACCATCCGTGTCCCTCTCGATCGACATACAGGGCGATCCAGTGGGTACCGGGCTGTTTATATCCATCAGTATTCGCGACAATAGCCGTTGGTTTTGTCCAAAGTTTTGGTAAGCGATCTGCGGGGTATACGCCAACAGCGTGATTTTTTATATCACGTAGAGAGTCGAGGATTTGAAGGCTGTTCATAGCATGGCTCGCCGCAGGGCAAACCAACCGATAACGCTGTTGTTGTCCTATATTCCCATAGCGACTCGCGACGTTCACTCTGACAGAGCAGCGTTTTAATCCTCATCACATTATCCAGGGCACACTTATACGATTGATTTTGCCGTATCGCGGCGTGATATGAGCAATGTGTACCGGCCCCCGGAAGATGCTGAAATGAGATATTATCCTCATCCTCCTCCAAATTTATAATATAGTAGCCGGTGAGTTGCGCTAAATAGGACGATTTAGCGACACCTCGTACAAATATCCGCGTAGAATCGGTAGGGATGGCCCTCAAAATTCTCTCAATACAGCGTAATGGTATATGACCCTCGAACCATTTTATACCGTGATGCTCCCGCGTCACCCGTGCGTTCGTTCTTTTCACATCCGACGGTAATTGTCTGTATGTGTGAGGTGGAGCGACGATCCAATGATCGTGCCACGATGAATCGATTGACGCAACAGCCACTTCTTTCGGTATAAAGTTGTAGTGCTTATCCGTCAAGCCTTGTATGTCTATCGCGATACTCATGATCGTTCTGCTGTGAGTGCTCTGCTCGAACTGGAGAGCTCAACCGCTGAAATCTACAATAACTTGCCGGGAAGCATCAACCTCCACCACGTTATCATATTCCGCATACACGACACAATTTACCGTTGAAGTTATTGCCTCGCCGAAGCGTACTTCGAGCCTCACGCTACCGTGTTTCACCAAATTCTAATGACTGTTACTGTTCGCCGAAAGATCGGGCGTTAGATCAAACGCAAAAAGACAATAGCCCCAGGTATACGCTGTGCGAGTAATTGAATTACCCTGATTGAGAAAGTGAATGCCAGTCCCTGAGAATAATGTATGATACGCATCCACATATAGATGCGTGTCGTCAAAGTTAGGCTAGAGTGCTTTCGACGGTATCTGCACACCGTCAGCATATAACGCGAGATAATTAATTTTATAATTCTGAAAGTTAAACGGGTTCAACGCGCGGTTACCGTTGAATGCTTTATTATCGACAAACCCTATAATTATGCGCTTAGGCAGTTGGCCCAGTATAACATTGTCCAAAGTATCGCCGTGCACTCCTGCATGCATCGATATAGACTTAACCTCGACACGTGTCAAAGGATATTTTGCTGTAGATTTTGATAATGCTCGCGCGTGAGCTAAAAGTATACCTGGGGCAATTTTAGCGCGGCGTACGAGAAGCGATGCCTCGGTAATATGCATGCTGAAATCTTTCGAGGAAGTCATAAGACAGAATGCGTCGCTAGTACGTACAAGGCGTAATCGCATCTCCACACCGTTTATAAGAAATCGCTCTTGATTGAAAATATCGCAATGGAGGTGGCCGAGGAGATCGATCTCATTGCGCCCATTGAGGACCATTCGACGATTAGCAAGGCCTGCATTAGCTTCTGCTACATCGTCTATTTTACCGGCCGTATCACTGTACCACAGGCAGCTTGAAAGATGAGAGCTTTTCGCACCCTGCCCATAATTTAATAAGTTTTCAATGTAGGCCCTGTATGCATAAGCATTATTGGGTGGAGATACGAGCTTCTGATTGAGAAATACATCGACTTGATTGAACAGCGAATGAAGTAAATTATTGACGGGCCCCACTCTAATGGTAGGGTCGGGTTTCACTGCACTCGAGCGTATTTGGACACGTATGCTTAGCATGGTATGAGCAAGATCGATGTATTCGTCACCTTGGCCAGGTACCACAAATTCTATTGGTGAATCATCCGTCAGAGATGAGATCGGTTTATAGTGCACCCATTGCGTTCCCTCGATGGTTGTTTGAGTCAGCGGTAGTGAGAATAGTTCCAACTCAGACTTCAAACACTCACACGAATGGGCATGCAAGAACGCCATTTTCACGAGAAGATATCTGACACTGTCCTAGCTCGCGACTTCTTCTTCTTCTTCTTCGGCGTTCTCTTTCTAGCTGTTCTCTTCTTTTTTTTAACACAATTTGTACGTTTTTTCTTCAACGCGGCTGTTTTCTTTTTTAGGCCGATCCTACGCGCGCTGTAGTTACTGAGCGAATGCGCAAGATTGTGAATTTTCGAGGCCTTATATCCTGAGCCCTGCATAAGACTATTGAGTATTTCCTCAGCTTTTCGCTTCAAACTCAAACCCGATTCGCGCAAACGCGATTTGAAGGCTTCCCTAGGCTGAATTCCTGCATCCATTATATCGCTCGCCACATTAAGGCCTGACCGTATAGCCTCTTTGCCGACAACGCGCGCCCCTTGTTTTAAGAGAGGTAAAATGCGCCGGAAAAAGCCGCCAAGGAAACTGCCGATACCGTGACCCCTCTGGTTCGGCGACCCTATGTATACTTGGCTAATTCCCCCGTACCCTGTTCTACCTGCGCCCACTTGTGCGTCAAAGTACGCATCGTAGTAATTCATGTTGCTCTCTCTCTCTCTCTCTCTCTCTCTCTCTCTCTCTTTCTCTACTGCAGCTAAGCTAGGCGTTTGAACTGGAGTATCACGGTTAGTGTTCCACCCTCGAATGGCATCCAATGCCCGAATTCATCTCTTATATCGATATCTATCGATTGAAAGCTGGTACGTAGAAGAGGTATGTACCGCGGTGGCGAAAAACTTTTGATTTTCACAGAGCCGTAATTATAATTATTATCAATGTCAAAGGGAACGACACGTAATAACGGCGCGTGTACATCGCCGGTCATGTAGGACTCGCAAATATCCGTATCAACAAATAGCATATTGGGTATACCGTTCATGAGACTAGCCGGCAGCGGCGCAATATACTGATTCGCTACCACAAGACCCGTACTATGAGTGAAGCCTAAAATTTTGTTAATTATGGGGGAACAGTGGAAAGCGTATTCTAGATTTTTGCACTCGGCGCAGACACGCTCTACCGAGACATAGCCGTTAAGAGTATGCTGAAATTTCAAATGTCCTGCGATACTTTGAATTTGGTTAATTGCTTCGAGTAGCGTGGAGACGCTACGGTATACCCCAGATGGTACGCAAGCACGCTCGTTTTTAAAATCGACATTGGCCTCAACGCCCGGGATGACTGCGTTCGTCACTAAGCTGATAAAGTTTGTTTCACCTTCAGGCGGCACGTGTAGAACAGTCATCGGTATGTGTATTTCGGCTAAGGAAACGCCCCATTTACCGCGTAAATTTACACTTTGTGGCAAGTGTGTGGTATATTGCGTCGTCCTGTTATTAGGGTAGTACTTCATGCTGCTATTGCTAGGTAAAACTACAAAAAACTCGGTGTCGCTCATAGCGCCTACTTTTTCTTTCCCCACCTTTGGACTCTAGATAGCTCGGGTTCGTAAAAAATGCCGTCAATCTCCTCGTCGTTGAGATCATGCAGAACGTACACGATAGGTCGGCTGCTCACGGATATACGATGTATCTTAAGCAGCTCACTGCTCCAGCCGCTCTCGTATCCTTTAGCAAAGGCAGCCTTCGCGCTACTGATGCGGACAATATCGCCCAGCTTATATTTAGGAGGTGACCGCTGTACAGGATGCTGTTGTTTATATCGCCGTATTAGATTATCGCGCGCTTTGGCAGATGTAAGCAACGTCACAGATGCGGGCGTCATTCTAATGCCACTATGTATCGTACGATTGTATGCGGAGACTATATTCTGCAAAACGTCGATATAACGTTTTTGGCGCGAATACGTGAAGTATCGCCACATTCTTTCTTTCAACCTTCGATTGAAGCGCTCTACAACAGCTGCTTTTACGTCAGGGTTGCGGCTCGCCCGAAACTGAATATTATGCTTCTGTAAGAAAGTCTGAAAAACTGACCCTGTAAATTCCCGACCCTTGTCCGATTGTAGGCAAACGGGAAATCGGCCGTTTGTGCTTTTTAGCGAGAGGATACGAGCCAGAGCGTCAGCCACTGTTAAAGCAGTCTTGTCGTACAACGGTTCAACCCACGCGTACTTACTGAGCACATCTATGACCACAAAAAGATAGGTATAGCCATCGTTATAACTTTTGAGTGAACGAAGGTCTACAAGATCAGCCTCCCAAACATCGTCAATGTTCTGCACATTGTAGATGCGCCGGGGAAATCGCCGGCGTATCGCTCTATGCCGTGTGAAAGCATCCTGTGCTTCGAGCCACTGTATCGTTTTTTCTGGGGAGATTTTCTTTTTACGACCTACGCGTAACAGTTTAGTAGCACCGGAAAAAGACCCCTCATTTGAAGGATCAAAGTAAATTTTTTCAAGTGTTTTCATACTGACAGTTTGAGAGAGGACCAGGTGAGTCGCCTTCTCTTACCCCTCCCGCTCTGCGCGGCTAATTTGTTGCTCTCGCTACCGCTGTAGAACTCGGAACGACTGGTATCGCTAATGTCCTCGTCGTCACCGTCGTCATCAACGTCGGTGGTGCTGTTACCGTGGGGTGAGCGTAATGTTGAATTGGCTTGCGTTTCTAGCCATAGTTCGTCATTTCCGACAAATTCACGAGGTGCCTGTATAGCCCTTAAAAAATTTGCAATGACTACGGCCCGTCGGTTTGGCCATCTTTCTCGCACGCATTGCGTCATTCACAAGATCAAAAATATTTGAATGCTTGATTGTTTCGCCATTGACAGAAACCACGCTGTCTGCATCCCAAGAAAAATCTGAGGACGGCGCATCATGTAGGCGTCGCAATAAGAGTTTCGCTTTACTGCGGAATTTCGCAGGTACACTCTCAACGATAATGGAATCGTTCATTCGTGTTTCTGCTGCTACTAATGCTGATCTTTCCGTGGGGTGTGTGTCTTTTTTTTGTTCCTTCACAAGATCATGATACAGCTGTGCTCGTTCGCCATCGACGAAATGTAGATAACGCTGTAATACGCGCAAATACGCTAGCCATTTTTCTCGCTCGTCGCCATACTCGTTAGATTTCAAAATTTCGCTCATCTCCATGTCAAGACGATTCAGAGTCGCCGTAATTGTTTTCTCCGCTTGGCTCATCGGTCGTGCCTCACTATCGCTGACGCTGCGTTTTTGGGAATCTAGTTGTAATAGACACTCCTCGGGCACCAGAACCATTTTCCTGGCATGCTCCATCATTTGACAATTAGATTTGACAATATAGTACCGAGGATTGGGGCAAGCAGCAGGGGTAAAAATCCACCGCTTTGAATGACAATTTTCTTCTTACTTTTCCAGCAGCCTCTATTTGCCGCTAAGCGCCTAAGAAGAGGCACGTGGCGGCGCAATTTTTTCCGCTGGTTGGCTTTGAGAGGAATATTACCGCGAAGAACGTTTAAAGCGCACTCGCAAATGCAGCGTATTATACGAGAATCCGCTTTCCGCAAAATAGCCTCACGCTGTTCTTTGGTGAGATATTGAAGAGCGTTCAATATCGCAACGCTCTTCTGGCAAAGAGACGATCCACTGCGTGCCATCACAGGCGTAGAACTGGCAATTCTCCATATGTGTCACCGCTTTTTAATTTCTTTCGCGGTACGTAAACGAAATGGCGTGTATCATCAGGGAAAATACATGTGCGGTATCAGCAATTATCGGGTGTTGATTGCTTCAGATCTAGTAACAAATAACCGTGCGGTTTAGATGTTGCGTCGTAATAAGCCTCCTGTAGAAATCGTGGATTTTCGGGACATATTTGGCGCGGCAAGTGCTGTATTTTAGCACGATCGCGAGGGTTTTTGAAGATAACGATATAATTAGCATTCAAAGAGATGTCCCGCTGGCCTTGGCCCTGATGAAACAAATTTTGCGTTATAAAAATCACGCTCAAGTTCTTATGATGACTGCCTTTGGTGAATAGATCGACAACGGCATTGCTCGATGCTTCACGCATTAGATCATCGATAATTAAGAGCTTCACGCGGGGGTCGTTTAAGTAATCGGCAGTCTGGGGTAATCCTTCGCGAAATTCTATAACATCACCGTATGCTGTCTGCCACTCGGAATAATAAAATATTATTCTCTCGAAACGTTCGCTGTTCATACGCGTGGTACATTTCAGAAATTTTTTAACAAAATACGTTTTACCGCAGCCTGTCGGCCCGCAGATCATAGAAGTCCAGGGATGTTGCCACCTCGTGTCCATAGCGGTAAATGAGGAAATTTAGGCTCAGTGCAATATTAAATAAGATTTTCGGGTTTTTACGTAAAAAATATATTTCCAGTATATTTTACAAATGGCGATAACCGTAGGGAAGCGATCCATACCGGCCGTCACGTCTTCGCTTAATGCTCGACGGCTTGCACGTTTTTGTCTCACCTCGCGTGACAACATGGTGAAGTTCTGTACGTCTAATGGCGTCGTATCTCAGTACAATAGGATCCTCTCGCTCGTCCACGATGAAGGATCGTACGGACTCATAGTTTATTAACGCATTGTTTGCAAAATTAAGCGTGATACCCTTAACTTTGCAAACCTCGCTCTCTGTCCCGTCAGGCGCACGCACGATGAATGCATAAAATTTAGGGCCGCCGGAAATGAAACTTCTTATGTAGCTGCCCTCGCCATAGGTGGCTAGCTCGTTAGTTCAATCGCCAAGCAACTGGCCTATCGGGGGCTCGTAGGCTTCAGATTGTTCTCTCGTTACATAAATTACGGAGTCGGTATCGCAGTACAACGCACGTCTTCCCAGACGTTCCAGGTAACCATACAGTTTTAATCGCGCTTGTGCTGTGGTGTATGCAGCTATTACGGCGTTAGCTATACTTGAGGGTACCACAGCCTCACCGGTTTTAATATAATTGACGTAAAGAATTTCATTGTTCACCGGCAGCATACCTGTAATATCGTATTCTGGATTAGTTAATAACTCCATAAGTTTTTTGCGTGTTGATACTACGACTGTTTGCGGCAGGTTTTCGCGTTGCCCGAATTTTCCCCAGAACGAATTCAGACATAGTTTGGCGACTGAGCGTAGGCCGGGGTTTTTGGTTATCGACTGACGATTCAAACGAACCCCTTCTGATTGTTCAAAGCCAGCGATATAACGCTCCTGGGCTGATTCATCGCCCAAACAGTTCTCAGACCAGCCGCTCGCCTCCTGCTTGATCTTCAAAAAGGTGTTAATGTACTCGACGAATAAACCTCCCGATTGCGTGTCACGACTGAATTGCGTAACTTCGTATTGCCAGATTTCGGCAATGTGGAGTATCGTGTAACCGCATGAGACGGCTTTTCGCAATTCATCGGCAACCCAGGTACCCTCGAACACACGCTCGTCCGGATCGTCATGCATACACTCTGCCTCGTTCATCATCTCGCTGCATGTGCGGCACAGAGAGAACAACAGTCGCTGATGCATACGCACAGGCAAAACAGGGTGGTAGAGATCGCGTGATGGTAGAACGGTACATTTCACCAGGCCTTCGACACGCGCTAGATCACGAGTGGGTCCTGTCAGCTCTAAGCATTCGTCGCCTATATATACTTTCGGATGTCCGATAGGGTATTTACCAAATTTGCAAATATACGGGTACAGAGAGCAGACGTCTACGTAGCGTATGCGCTCCGTCTCTTTAACATCGTAGAGCGTCACCATATTCTCCGTACGACAACCGAAGAAAGCGTCATGAGGGTTTAAGGGTTTCGCAGCCGTCAACGGATGATCCCGTATGAGCCCGCGAATTTCGGCACTAGTTTCCAAAAGCCCGTCCCACTCGCATTCCCAGATTTCCGTTAACTGATAACCACCCGAGCGAATTCTATTAGCTATAGCAAGAGTTCTTTCTAACCGCTCGTCCATTGATATATCACCGCGTTGTTTACAGTCTCTATTGAGGGAGAAGCATTGAGGGCAACCGTGCCAATAACAACCATGAAATTGTAATACGTACGCGGTATTCCCTGTTTCATAATAGCCGTCGACTAGTAAATTTTGAGGTAGTCTAAATTCGCGCGAACGGCCGGCGTGTATAATACGCTTTCCGAGGGTGTGCTCCATCCATACAAGCCATGAAATTGCCTTTTTTGATTGGGTATGCACCCACCTATAGCCGCCCAACGGTATAATACCGATCATATTGTCTTTGAGGAAATTTTTCCGAAAGACACTGAAGCAGGCCGAGGCTATCGTTGTGCTCTCGTCAAACGGACAAACTCGACCGCTGGCTATAAACATGTCACGAAAAGCCATACACGCGCGTCTCAAGATCGTGACGTCGTCCGTGCAATAGCTTACGAGTTCCTTCGAAAAGTCAAACACGTAGTCTCTGCCTTTAGACCCGTGATACCAGGCTAAGAATTTTTCGCGCTCTGCGGGGCGCATCGTGTCGGGAGAATAATACTCTACGGCTGGTAGGGGACCCACATAATTTTGATTTTCCGGTCTGTTAAACAAATGAGGGAAAACACCTTTAACGATAGCGCCTGTGAGACCGAAGGCTTTAGGAAGCGCACTGAGAGGCATGTGAAAATAGTTTAGGCTGTCGAGAAAAACAAGTTTTTCAACACGCATCGAAATGATTTTCGTACCGTTCATAATTATACTCGGCAGTTGGACCTTTTTTTCTTCAATTAAATAGCGCAGAATGAACTGCGCGTCAAAGCCACCGGCATTATGAGCAATACAGATAGTACGCGAAAAATGCTCGACACGCTGCATAGCAAGTTCGACCAATTGTCCCACAGGCTGCTGTCGAAATACATACTGTCGAGAGTCGCAATACTCGCATGGCTCTGTCATCGAATCACGAGTGCAACAATACGTGCAAACTCGTTGAACTACGCACAAGTTGGGCTCGTGTAGAAAAGTATTCGCATCGCCTGGTACCTGTGTGCATTGCTGAGTCTCAAAATCATAGAATAAAAAAAGTATTTTCCCCGTGCTTTGACCGCCGCGAATAGGCTTCATAAAGCACATGTGATTATTGGGTCGATCCGCTCTGCATGCTTTACAAAAGGCTACGCCGCAAATGTGTTTTCGTCTTTTATCGAGAGGCCTGACAATTTTCAAACATTCGCGGCACCGCTTGAGCGAGGCACACACGCTGTTTGATTTGCGTTTTCTGTACTGTTTAACAATTAAATGATTTTCGAAACATTGCAGCCCGTAAAAATCGCGCGCGCACGCTTCGCATCGAATAGCTGCATTTACTTCGGGATCGCACGGTGGTGACGTCATGCAGCGAGGACACTTTTTTTTAAACATCTATGGCCAAATCTGCGGTATTGCGAATTACACGAGGAGCAAAAATCGCGGCTTCCCACGGCGCCTCGTAAATTTAATATCGGCTGATAATGTGTTCGAATATCGGCTGATAGTGTGTTCGATTTTGCCAAAAGTATTTGAGACTTGCTGCGAGCCGTCGAACAAAGGTGCATCCCCCCGCCCGAACGTCAGAAATTCATAAACTACTATGGCAATACCGTGCTGCGCGAGATAATTCTGGTAGAGAGCAATCTCACGGACCCCGCAGCCGTTTGGCGGGACTATAACTCCCGCTGCATTCGTTAATTCAAGAGCAGCATTTTTCTGCAATGAGCCGTTAGTCTGCCTCATGCGTTGCCAGTTTGCGTGTAAACTACCTGAGCGTATTTCACCCCGTTCGGTATACGCGCGCGCCGCCGTCAGTGACCGTGGTAAACACAGAGTATCGCTATTGCGTATCGTGAGAATGGATTTTTTTGCTACTCCCTCATACGTTAAGCGCTTTCTGCCGGTGCCCTCAACACCCCTGACAATGCTGGCTTTGATTATACACGCATCGTCAATATTCAATGATGCAGCACTCTGAGCAACGCTCATTATTAACTGCCAAATATCATCGGACGCGCAATCTCTAACGGGCCGAAACGAGAGCCAAACGGGGCCGTGCGGTAAACAGCTCGAGGCAAACGATATACCTATGTAATCGCCAGCCTCGCAAGACGCTGTGATATATGTCAAAAGGTCACGAAACGCTCCTTCCAACCATGGTAATAAATGGCCACCAGGCGGGGGTTGACGAATGCGTACGGTGATTTCTCGGCCTCGTAGTTTAAAACGCTTGAAGTACCGATGAGCCTCCTCGATTATCTCAATACGCGCGCCTGGTGGCTGTACATCGTCGAAGGACTCATCACGCTGCCGGCTACGGCCGAAACCTTTTTGTACGCCTGTAAAAAAGAGTACGAATGCTTAAAATTGCTTAACCCTGTCAATAAGTAAGCTCAAAAGGTACCTGATGTTATTGCTACTTCTAACCATGGACGTCTACAAAGCGTCTTCATCAAACAGCAGAGATACTGATGCATAACCTGCCGTAAAATATAATAGCTCACTCTCTATTTTTGCAAACAAAATCTTTCAAGTTAATATTAACTTTGCAAAACCGATAACGTATATACCGATGCGAGTAATAAAGAGGGGTTCGTTTACCTGAGTCGTCGCTCGAGCTCAAAAGACGATTTAGCCCATCGTCATCAACACCATCATCATCATCATCATCGTGCGGTAGATCGTTTTCACCCTGCTGCTGTGGCGAGTCACCTCCAAAAGGCCACATCCATAGCTGATTGTCCCTATGCTCGAATTCCTCAGCAGGGTGTTGCGCGTCGTTGACTATCTCGCGAGCCCATTGCTCCAGCATGATGTCGCCTCTCTCACTTGCAACCTGATCGGCGTCGTCGTCGTCGTCGTCGTCGTCGTCGCCGTCGTCGTTGCCACGTCCGGGGTTATTCTCGTTAAAACGAGGATTCAAATCTGCATGTGTTTTATTATTAATGCCTGATAAAAACGTATTGTTAATGTATGATAATGGGTTATTATTATTAATACTTACACTCGTTACTACCGGAAAATATTTCGGACGGGTGCTTCATACTGGATGTAGACGGGCGGGCAAGGGTCTCAGCGTCACTGAAACGAGATTGCTCGGCGGAAATATCCGCAAATATATCTACTGGACTTAGAACCGGCTGCTGTAGTGCCCCTTCTTCTTCTTCTTCAACATCTGATATGGGGGATAGCTGAAGGTAATCAGGAAGTCTATGAACAGTCTCCTCGTTGCTGGTCGCGGGGCGTGTTTCGGGACCCATAAGCATTTCAGAGTCGGTGCAATTATTGCGCGATGGTCCTTCAATCACGGGATCTAAATGATCGCCATGCCCGCTTTCATCATCTCGCGCTGTTTCTTCCTCCACGGCTTGCGCCCCCTCGGCGAGTGCAGCTTCTTCATCGGAGCTCGCTTCATAGAGTCGGCGATAATCTGCGGGTACTTCTGCATTACCACGATATCACACTTAAAAAAAGATGCTCGCACGCTACGGAGCACAACTTACGGTTTATTTCATTGATGAGATTACGTGTGCACGGAGTAGCCTCGAGATTTCTGTGTTGTAATTCTTCAAACACACATAGGAGAACCCTGTAGCCTCTAAACAGACCTCTGTTATAGGCCGTCACAAGGGCTCGCAGCGGAGACCACCATAACACATATTTCAAACGAGTTATGAGAGAATTTTCCGGTAAATAGCGCAATTCGGTGCACCAGTTATTATTACATCTTCGGCGAAGTTGTGCATTCCGCGTTTTGACCAAGCGAAGAAGATCTAAAATGCACGTACGTATATTACGGCTATCCATAGCTGCTCCTGAGAAATGTATCGAACGCCGTCTAGATCACTACTGACAGCTTTTATTAATTGTTCAAATGCTCGCGTTGTCACGAGCAATGTGTGTGTGTGTGTGTGTGTGTGTGTGTGTGTGTGTGTGTGTGTGTGTGTGTGTGTGTGTGTGTGTGTGTGTGTGTGTGTGTGTGTGTGTGTGTGTGTGTGTGTGTGCGTGCGTGCGTGCGTGCGTGCGTGCGTGCGTGCGTGCGTGCGTGCGTGCGTGCGTGCGTGCGTGCGTGCGTGCGTGCGTGCGTGCGTG
The DNA here is from genome assembly GCA_951751655.1 of Ophion costatus. Taxonomy (NCBI): domain Eukaryota; kingdom Metazoa; phylum Arthropoda; class Insecta; order Hymenoptera; family Ichneumonidae; genus Ophion; species Ophion costatus. The sequence goes on along the minus strand of OX632361.1, from coordinate 12,793,854 downwards.
CGTGCGTGCGTGTGTGTGTGTGTGCGTGCGTGTGTGCGTGTGTGTGCGTGCGTGTGTGCGTGCGTGTGTGCGTGCGTGTGTACGTGTGTGTGTGCGTGCGTGTGTGCGTGTGTGTGTGCGTGTGTGTGTGCGTGTGTGCGTGTGTGTGTGCGTGCGTGTGTGTGTGCGTGCGTGTGTGTGTGCGTGTGTGTGTGCGTGTGTGTGTGCGCGTGCGTGCGTGTGTGTGTGTGTGTGTGTGTGTGTGTGTGTGTGTGTGTGTGTGTGTGTGTGTGTGTGTGTGTGTGTGTGTGTGTGTGTATTTTATCACACATACATGTATCACATTCGGACACAATAGCCTTTTTGAAAATCTCGAGATTTATTTCTCCGAGCGTGTAAACCGATATTTCGCGTAGCTGCATTTTTGTTGACGCGCGAACATTCCTGAAAGTATCTTCATCAACGTCTCCGTCGCGCGTTTATTGCCGAAGAAGTTTCATGTTAAATCAAATCCAGAAAAATCATAGTCGAATTCAAATTCAACGTTCTCTAAGAGCCTGCGTTCTCTATTTAAAAAAGATAGAACGAGTATAAGTATGCTATGCTATATACAGGCTATCCCTCAGCTGAGATGTTCTCGAGGATGTAGGCTGAAATTCTGAATAAGCTGATATAAGGATGTATGGGGGTAACGTCAGTGAGTGCCGCGCGGGCGTGTGTGCAGTAGCAAACGGTCCGGTGCCGCACACACGCATGCTCGTGCTCGTCGGTGTGCGCGCTCCATAGCAGGTACGAATATCCGCACAAAAAGGAGAGGCCGAGAATACGGCATCTCCATTGCGTGCCACTACGCGGGCGTATGCATGTAGTAGCAAGAGGCCCGTTGCCACGACACACGTATGCTCGTGCCCGTCGGTGTGCACGCTCTATAGTAGGTACGAATATCCGCACAAAAAGGAGAGGCCGAGAATACGGCTTCTCCATTGCGAGCCACTACGCGGGCGTATGCATGTAGTAGCAACAGGCCCGATTCCGCGACATACGTATGCTCGTGTCCGTCGGTGTGCACGCTCTATAGTAGGTACGAATATCCGCACAAAGAGGCGAGGTCGAGAATACGGCTTCTCCCTTGCGGGCTGCTACGAGGGCGCGTGTGTGTGTGTGGGCCGGCAAGCGGTCCGATGCTCGTGTCCGCCGGTGTGCGCGCTGTATAGTAAGTACGAATATCGGCACAAAGAGGAGAGGCCGAGAATACGACTTCTCCCTTGCGGGCGCGTGTGTGTGTGTTCCTGCAAGCGGCCCGATGCCATGGCACACGTATGCTCGTGTCCGTCGGTGTGCGCGCTCTATAGCGGGTACAAATAACTGCACAAAGAGGGGAGACCGAGAATACGGTTTCTCCCTTGCGGGTTGCTGCGCAAAAGATTTTGACAGTTATCAGCATAATTCGCGAACTCGTGCGGTGAGCTCACTGGCGGATGAACTCATTGCTTAGCTTGCATCTATGCTATCTAAAGTCCGTGCTCGCCATCGGATGAGCTCATCGTAGAACGATCGCGCTCAACGTCGGGTGAGCTCATCGTAGAACGATGCATCGGCTACCTCGCACGCGTGCAATTATGCTGACCTGTCAAAATCTGCAAAAGATGCTCTTCATACGACGAGCAGCTTCAGTTGCTCTTCAGACTCCGTCGCGTGCGTCTCGTCTTCGTCTTTTACACCAGTTCGCCAAAAATGTACCCCGAGTGCCTCGAGCTCCCTGTGGCGCCGTTCGCGTGCCGTGTTTCCCGCGTCGACGGTTTGGCCGTATATATACGCACAGTGGCGACGGGCGAAACGCACGAGTGGTTGCGTGAAGCCCTGTACGCGTTTTACGTGCAACGTCGGGCAGGAGTACGTCTCCCGTTCGACGATGTTGCGCCGGGTGCGTCGTGCGTGATAATCCCCGCGGGCGGCTGTGACGTACTCCGCGGGAACATAGTGTCGTGCGACTCCGAGGGATACAGTGAAGTTTTTTTCGTGGATGAGGGGTACAGCGGGTACGTAAACGCGGACTCGCTGTATACCCCCGCGCCCTTTTGCGCGTTTGTTGCGGGCCTCGTGGTTCAGTGCACGGTTTCGGGGATCGCACATCTTGAAACCATCCCCTTCGTCTCGGACCTGCTCGTGGACCTCGTAGAGAACCGCGTCGTCGTGGCTGTGGCCGAAAGCGGCACCCCCCTCCCCCGTGTACGCATGTACAACGGGGTCGACGTCGCGACGGTACTCATCGCGGCGTTGAACGACGGGCCCGAACCCGTCGCTTTTTACGACGCGGGGTGGCCCGACGACGGGTTCGACGACTCGTTCGAGCCAGAGGGTTGGGAGAACGAGCCGTGACACTCGTGCTCGTGCGGGCGTGTGTGTGTGTGTGTGTGTGTGTGTGTGTGTGTGTGTGTGTGTGTGTGTGTGTGTGCGCGTACCCTCGGAGTTCACCGTCACCAGGAGCAGCAACGGTGAGCAAAACAAACTAAAAATGAATTTTCAGAAAGCAGAAAAAAATGGGGCCACTATGGCGAAACCCCCACTCCGGCCTTCCCCCCCTCCGCACCCCTCTGGGCGCGGGGGAGGGGATAAGCACGGTCATCCCCACTCCATCCCCACCACCTCGGCTGCCGAGAAGTAGGGGGAGGAGTGGGGATGAGGAGTGGGGGTCGCCATAGTGGCCCCCATACTACTCATGGGTGTAACAGCACATTTTCTAGAAAATGATAGTATGTGTATGTATTATCTTGCAACTCGCGTGTTAAGCAAAAGGCATACTGCTGATTATATATCAGAAATCCGGTCCCCCCAATGGTAAGTCCCAGAAATGGGACTTACCATTAAACAAAATTCGAGCAGCGATAACGGATAATGCCAGTTCTATGTTTGCTGCCGTAAGAATGGCCTTGGGAGAAAAAAAACATTTGCCCTGCTTTGCACATACAATAAATCTTGTAGTTGAAGAGGCATTAAAATTACCAAACGTGAAAGAAGCTATATCAAGAGTTCGAGACATTGTCCATTGGATAAAAAATAGTGTTATCCAGTCGGACAAATTAAGAAAAATTCAAATGCGCAACGATACTCCTGACGGATCAGTTTTAAAACTTATCGCTGATGTAAGAACGAGATGGAACTCTACGTTTTTCATGTTGGAGCGTTTCCTAAATTTAAGAAGAATAGTATCGGAAATTGTAATCGAGAGTGTATCAGCACCAGATATGCTAAGTGCTGCAGACATAGAAACATTGAACCAGCTTACAACTCTATTAAAGCCTTTTGAATGCGTAACAAGGGAAGCATCTGGCCAAAAATATGTTACGATTTCAAAAATTATACCGACGATTAACTGCTCCTCTGGAGAACTCAACAGTATCAGACCAAACTCAACAATCGTTAAAGAATGTAAGGATGTTTTAATGAGAGAGCTAAAAAAAGGTATGGGTCGATTGAATTCAATGACCATGCAGCCATTGCTACTCTTCTAGACCCAAGGTTCAAAAATCTTCATTTTCAAGACCCACTTGCGTGCGGAAGAGCGATACAAAAACTTAAAACCGTGGTTATCGGACAACAAAGCAGCTCAAGCGAGTCAGAAGATGCTGCTTCTGCTACAACACCTGAATTCGATTTTTGGAAACTTCATAAGCAGTTAGTACACGGCCACAAAAAGAAAAAGAAAACACAGCAGAGCGATGAAGTTTCTTTGTATCTGTCGAACCCGGTGACATCCCTCAAAAGCAACCCATTTGCGGAATGGGATGACATGAAATTTGTGTTTCCCTGTTTGTACAAATACGCGCGAAAACATTTAATTGTCGTCGCAACATCAGTTCCAAGCGAGTGTTTATTTTCAAAAGCCGGCATAACTATGTCGTACGCAAGAAACCGATTGTCTCCGAAATATCTCGAGCAATTACTTTTTTTGGGCAACCTCAATAAATCAGAGTTCTTTGTTTAAGTACGTCTGTCACCTAATAAATATGATTGATATAATCATTGTACTGACTTTTTATTAATATTTGAGTGACTGCCGAGAACATTTTTCCCTTATATCTATCAGTTCCATAAAAAATTATGAAAAGTATCGATATGAGTAGGTATCGATACTTTAAAGGTACTCATATAAGTAGTATCGAAAAACGTTTTGAGTACTACTTATATAAGTAGGTATCGATACTTTGTGGGTATCGGAACATCCCTAGTCGCGCATGGAAACTTGGTGAGTCGGCCCGCCGCAGTTGGTGCAAAATATCCCCCGGATGTTGCTAAACCGTTCGCTGAAGTGGCCACATCGTTGAATTAGTCGATCAACCGTATGCAGCATATCAAAATAGCATGCCACGCAAAACTTCGCCCGATCATTTTCAGTGAAATATTCGTAGTTCACACAACACATGACGTCCCGATTCAACCGATATATTTGCTGATGGTTCACAATAATTTCACGTACATAATGGAATCCGTCATCTGCTGGATCGCCCAATCCACTATCAATTGATTCCGTATCGCTTTCCATCTCGGCCAGGTCCATGTCAGCATGTGCAAGCACTTCAATGTCCGCCCAATCATCATCGCCATCAACGACGATATCGATAACGTTTTCGTCTACGCAAACTGACACTTCGTTGTCATCGGCGATATTCACAACATCCATCTCATCATCGACGAGAACCAATCACCTCAATTTGGTTCGACATTTTTCTTCACTGATTGTCGTTTTCCGACTCTTCGACAATGGCACCTCGGAGGTTGAAGACTGGAATAGCGAAAACTGCTGTTCCGATCCTTCTTCGGATTCCGATTTTGGATCCTCATAGGGTTATAGTAGGGTAGGAGGATGACCGACAGGATGTGTAAATGGTTTTCCTTTTCAACATTAGTTGGGACATGTAGAAAAAAACCTTGCAAGATGTTGCATCCTGACCAGGGATAAACGAAAAGTTTTTTTCTTAACTATCTCTAGGGGGTAGGCATCTGCTGTTCAGAAAATCGGGCACACGTGGAGGTGAAAGCTGGCCAGGCTCTCCAAGCATTGACTTTTACGATCTCTATAGAACAGCGAGTAGGTGATGGAGACTGGACTGGTGTATTATAAAGAGCATCCTAGAGTTTCCAGATTATCGTCTAGACGCAACTTGTTATCATTTTAAATAGTCGGCACAGATATTCGGTGGTGACACATTTCACTCAAGAACGCAAAATCCCTAACAAAAATGCTTTATTGTTTGCAACTGCCCAACGAAACGCTGTTAAAAAAAAAAAAAAAAACCCCGAGGTCTTGTTTCCATTCCGAGAGGCAATATCAAATGCATCCGCCCCGTCTCAAAGCTCGACGACACTCGAGACAGGTCCTGACAGGTTTCTTGGAAAAACTGTTATCTTTAGGGATCAAAGGGACCGCGGATGGACCACTTGAGCGCAGCTCTTGAAAAGTCGAGGATACAATTCCGAAAGATAATGTCAACATGTTTGCATGCGTGTCCACTCCTGTCACGAGTATCGCCAACACTTTAGACAGGTCTCGACAAGTCAAGATCTCTTGGAAAAACTATAAACTTTAGGGATCCATTGCCAAGGGCCGTTGGCGCCGATGGACCACTTGAGCTGCAGGACCCATAAAATCTTTCGACCCGAGGCATCCCGACTTCCTGTTTTCGTCTCATGTTCTTCGAGCAATCTACGCGTTATCGGGAAACTCTGTTTATTTTCCCGAGAGAGGGCCGAACTTTTTTCCCGAAGAGCCTTTTTAATGATCCGCCCCGCTCAAAACTGACCGCACTTTGCATGAAGCCGTCGTGGAAGAACATCGTGGAAGTTTTTTCGTACTCGTCAACATGGAGCAAATCTTGCGTGACCAAGCCGTGCTATTACGCTCGTTCGAAGAATTTGCTGCTTGGGAACAGCGATGTGTCGAGCTCATCGAAGGGCTGGAAACCCAGAGTCGGATTAAGCACCCGCGATTATTAATTGGGCATCAACAATCACTAATCGCCCAAATAGGGCGTCTCGAAGGATTGAGGAATTCTGTGCGGAGTCGCTTCATACACACGGGCGCAGGATATGCTGTTCACGAGTTAATCTGGCGCGAGATTGACACGTCCTTCAAGAGTCGGATATTGACCGGTTCCGTCGTCAATCGCAGCCACATCGAGCAGAAACACTTTCTTAACGATGCTCGCGCCCTAGTGCTTCAACATGTACGAAATATTATCAACAAGCACAACAGCATTAAAGTTAAAACAGTGTTCAATGGTGAATTCGCGAGTGGCGAGAAACATGCCCATAAAAGTGTCAACACGCGAAACTGTGAACTATTTAGCACAAGTGATTTGAGCGAGTGGTATGAACGGTGTGTTACGGAGCCCACTTTAACCTTACTCGACGAATTTCAAGAACGCGATAGTGTCTGGGCTCTGCAGAAAATACTTAACCTCACGATAAATGTCAATAAGTATACTCAGATGCGTGCTGGGTGCTCCATATCATTGCCACGGGAAATAATGTTGAAGAGGGCTGTGGTTAACGTCAAATCGCGTGATAATGCATGTTTCGCGTGGACAGTTGTCGCTGCTCTACACCCAGCTGAACGACACAGCGAACTCCGTCGTCTTATCCTCATTATTCGGCAGTACTAAATCTGAAGGATATCGAATTCCCGGTGACGATACATCAAATTAAAAAATTTGAGTTCCAAAACAATATATCCATCACTTGTATACCACCACCACGAAAAAGGACATCGTTCGAATACGCGTGACTCAACAGAAGAAGGAGAAGCACGTCAATTTGCTGTACATGCAAGATACTGAGGACGACAATGTGGGGCATTTCATATGGATCAAGAACCTGTCGAGACTCGTGACGGCCCAACCGAGCGAAAAGAAGCAAAATATATATATATGTGCGATCGGTGTTCGAATTTAGCATTATTAATACGCAATTATATATCTACTGAAGGAGAAAATTGAAGACAAAAAAATCTTTGTTTTGCAGGTGTTTGCATTACTTTGGTTCCGAGGAAAAATTGCAATCGCACGAGGTCGATTGTGGGGCGATAAACGACTGTGCAATTCGACTACCAAACGACACAAATAAGTGGCTCCAATTCACCAACTTTAGCCGGAAAGAGCGATATCCATTCATCGTGTATGCCGATTCGGAGTGTGTGTAGGCAAAGACCGATGGGGAGAACCTAGCGAAAGACATGTATCAACACCATGAAGTGTTTAGTATTGGATATTACGTGTGTTGTTCATATGATGATTCATTATCTTCGTATCACTCGCGTCGCAGTGCTGATTGCGTATCGTGGTTTGTCGAAGAACTAAAAAACCTAGCACTGCGGATAAAAGAAATTATCTGCGACAATGTCCCAATGATTTATCTGACACCGAGCGAGTGGGCTAATTTTCGAGCAGCGACTCATTGTCACATATGTGCGAAACCATTTGCGCAAGAAGATGTTCGAGTTCGAGATCATTGCCATCTGACTGGACGCTATAGAGGCCCTGCCCATTCTAATTGCAATTTAAACTACAAACAATCATTCTTCATTGCAGTAGTTTTTCACAATTTGTCGGGTTACGATGCACATTTTGTTATCAAGGAAGTAGCCACAGCGTTCGAAGGAACAACGAATATGCTTCCAATCACAAAGGAGAAATACATCTCCTTCACGAAGCATGTTAAAATTACAGACGATTCAAAACACAAGATCCAATTGCGCTTTATCGACTCATACAAATTCCTCAACACGAGTCTCGACAAATTAGCCTCATTTTTGACCGCGGACAAACTCAACATCTTACGCACACAATTCCCAACTCTCTCGACAGACGATTTCAATTTGCTGGCGCGAAAAGGGGTCTTCCCTTATGAATATATTGACGACGTGACCAAGCTAGACGACACTTGCCTTCCACCACGTGACGGATTTTACAGTTCCCCGACAGATGTGTTACAGACACCCCCTACCCTTTGTTTTTTTTGGGATGAATAAATAATGCTAGTCTCTTCTCTTCTGTTTTTTCTGTGTCTTTACTGCTCGCAGATCTCACTCCGATAGCCGCCGCGGACGGCTTCGGAATTCTCACACTTTGACACGGCATGAAAGTACGACGTAGAATATACATATATTTATAATACTGGAAACTTAATATTAAACGCGAATTACACACGAGGGCGAAAACCATGCTACTAGGCTACGGGGGTCACACGGCATGCAACAGGTTGCACAGCATGCGCGACCGGCAGGGTCCCGACTCCATGGGCCACGTGCCCGTAACGTTCGCTCGCTCGACTCTCTCTCTTTCTCTCTCATACGCATACGTTCTCGCGTCGAACTCGCTCGCTCGCTTTTCCGCGCGTACTCCGATTTCTCGTCTCCACGATACAGCCGTTTTACGACTCTCCAGTACCGACCCTACTCTACTCGACTACTCGACTTTTGCTTGACTCGACTATTCTAACTTGATTTGATTCGACGATTTATTTCCTACTCGACTATTCTAACTTGATTTGACTCGACGACTTATTTCCTACTCGACTAGATTGCTCCGACGTTACGCTCCGACTGATCTGATTTCTGCCAGACCGCTTGGCGCCGATCCGGCTGGTCGCGCGGTTGCTATCGGCGGACTTCGACCCACCACCGCTACAGCCAACGGCGCCGCCTCTCTGGCGCGGACATTTCGATGGTGACTGTGACAGATGCCACAGTATCCGAGAGCGAGTATGCACATGCTGAGAAAGTTTGGGAGCGGCTCTCCATTCGAACGCTCGGTGACTATAGCGATTTGTACCTGCAGACAGATGTCTTGTTATTAGCCGATGTTTTCGAAAACTTTCGAAATACATGCGTTGAGAGCTATGGCCTAGATCCTGCGTATTATTACACATTGCCCGGATATACCTGGGATGCAATGCTAAAACACTCGGATGTCAAGTTTGAATTACTAACTGACATCGACATGGTTTTATTCGTTGAGCGGGGTATACGCGGTGGTCTGAGTCAATGCTCGAACCGATATGCACACGCTAATAACAAGTACATGGAGTCGTTTGATCCATCGAAAGCATCGTCATACTTGATGTATTTTGACGTCAACAATCGGTATGGGTGGGCAATATGCAAACCCTTGCCATATGCAGACTTTCGATGGGTCAACGACGTGTCCAAGTATGATCCATCTTCCATCGCGCTAGACTCACCTATAGGCTACATCCTTGAAGTCGACTTGGAATATCCGCAATCTCTACATGATGCGCACAAAGATCTGCCGTTTTATCCAATACATGAAAAACTCTGCGATAAAAAGCGCTAAATCATACACTACCGGAATTTACAACAGTGCCTACGCCACGGACTTTACCTTGTGAAAATCTATAGAGTCTTACAGTTTACACAATACCCATGGCTGCGTTCGTATATCGAGTTAAACACCCAGTTTCGAACTGTCGCCAAAAACGATTTCGAGAAGAATTCATTCAAATTAATGAATAATGCGGTCTTTGGCAAAACGACGGAGAATGTGCGCAATAATGTGGATGGAAAGCTTTTAACAAAATGGGAGGGCAGATATGGCGCAGAGGCAATGATTGCGAAGCCAAACTTCCACAGCCGAAGTGTTTTTTCAGAAAACCTCGTAGCCGTGGAATTACGCGATCTCGAAGTGAAATTCAACAAGCCGATATATGTGGGTATGTGCATACTCGCCATATCCAAAACGTGCCTGTCTGGATTTCACCACGAGTATATGGTTCCTCTGTATCGCGATAGATGTAAAGTCATGTATACCGATACGGATAGTCTCATAATTGCCATTGAGAGCGACGATATTTATGCCGACATGAAGCGCGACATTGTAAAATTTGATACAAGCGATTATCCCGTGAACAATAGATATGGTATACCGCTCGTCAACAAGAAGGTACCCGGTCTCATGTAGGACGAATGTAATGGAGCAATTATGACCGAATTTATTGGACTTTGATCGAAAATGTACGCGACCCGTATCGAGGGTAAGAAAGAGACGAACAAAGTTAAAGGTGTCAAGAGTAGCGTTGTGACGAGTACAATAACGTTTGACGATTATGCCCGATGCTTGAAGGAAGAAGTTGAAATGAGCCGTAGTCAAACGTGCATTCGATCAACGTTGCACAAGGTCTACACCATTCGCGAGACTAAAATCGCCCTGAGTCCTCATGATGATAAGCGGTATATCATACGTGGGACCTCTGATACCATACCATGGGGGCATTATAGAATACCGTCGTGAAAAGTTTTGTAATTTTTTTTTCTACAACCTTGATGTGAAATTATGTACATTCTTTATGAATATCAATGTATAAATCTCGTGAAAATTATGTATATATTTTGGTCACACGATGTTAAAATTATGTTTGTTGATGTATACATTTGATTGCGTAAGAATGGATCGATTATTTTCTGTAAATAAAGAAACGGACTTTTTATAATCCCATGCGTTTATTCACTCTGACCATTTCCTCGTACCCACGTTCCACGAAAAAGGGATTATCGACGGGGAACAAAGCCTGCTGTGGAATCGGTCGGAGGCCTTAGAAGAATACATGCGGAGACAACCAACATGACAAGAGTCATAAATCACGCATATTTACCATTTTCTTCATTATCGACTACAAATCGGATTTACTTATCCATGAGAAGCAACTGCAGCAGACTTTGAATAAGCCTCCAATGGAAAGATCACCGAAATTCGTCGATGGTAATAAAGTGAGAATCAGCAAATTTAAGACTGTTTTCGAAAAGGGTTACACCCCAAACTAGACAACGGAAATATTTACAATCTATCGTGTGGAAAAAAAACTCATCCCGTGACGTCCCACTTGAAGGACCGTAAAGATGAACCGATCGCCGGGGGTTTTTACGAACAGGCGCTTCTCAGTGTCAAACATCCCGATATCTATCTCATTGAAGCAGTATTGAAGAAGCGCGGTAATCGAATGTTTGTTGAATGGCTCGGGTTCGACAATAGCTACAATAGTTGGATAAGTAAATCCGATTTGTAGTCGATAATAAATAAAATGGTAAATATACGTGTTTTATGACTCTTGACCTGTTGGTTGTCTCCGCATGTATTCTTCTAATGCCTCCGACCGACTCCACAGCAGGCTTTTTCCCCTGTCGATAATCCCTTTTTCGTGGAACGTGGGTACGAGGAAATGGTCAGAGTGAATAAACGCATGGGATTATAAAAAGTCCGTTTCTTCATTTACAGAAAATAATCGATCCATTCTTACGCAATCAAATATATACATCAACAAACATAATTTTAACATCGAGTGACCAAAATATATACATAATTTTCACGAGATTTATACATTGATATTCATAAAAAATGTACACAATTTTACATCAAGGTTGTAGAAAAAAAAATTACAAAACTTTTCACGACGGTATTCTATAATGCCCTCATGGTATGGTATCAGAGGTCCCAGGTATGATATACCGCTTATCATCATGAGGACTCAGGGCGATTTTAGTCTCGCGAATGGTGTAGACCTGGTGCAACTTTGATCGAATGCACGTTTGACTACGGCTCATTTCAACTTCTTCCTTCAAGCATCGGGCATAATCGTCAAACGTTATTGTCCTCGTCACAACGCTACTCTTGACACCTTTAACTTTTTTCGTCTCTTTCTTACCCTCGATACGTGTCGCGTACATTTTCGATGAAAGTCCAATAAATTCGGTCATAATCGCTCAATTACATTCGTCCTTCAAGAGACCGGGTACCATCTTGTTGCCGAGCGGTATACCATATCTATTGTCCACCGGATAATCGCTTGTATCAAATTTTAGAATGTCGCGCTACATGTCGGCATAAATATCGTCGCTCTCAATGGCATATATAAGACTATCCGTATCGTTATACATGACTTTACATCTATCGTGATACAGAGGAACCATGTACTCGTGGTGAAATCCATACAGGCACGTTTTGGATATGTCGAGTTTGCACATACCCACATATCGGCTTGTTGAATTTCACCTCGAGATTGCGTAATTCCACGGCTACGAGGTTTTCCGAAAAAACACTTCGGCTTTGGAAGTTTGGCTTCGCAATCATTGCCTCTGCGCCATATCTGCCCTCCCATTTTGTTAAAAGCTTTACATCCACATGATTGCGCACATTCTCCATCGTTTTGCCAAAGACCGCATTATTCATTAATTTGAATAAATTCTTCTCGAAATCGTTTTTGGCGACAGTTCGAAACTGGGTGTTTGACTCGATATACGAACGCAGCCATGGGGATTGTGTAAACTGTAGGACTCTATGGATTTTCACAAGGTAAAGTCCGTGGCGTAAGCACTGTTGTAAATTCCGGTAGTGTATGATGTAGCGCTTTTTATCGCAGACGGTTCCTAACAGCTTTTCTCCCCGCTTACGTGGCGGTTTTTCATGTATTGGACAAAACGGCAGATCTTTGTGCGTATCATGTAGAGATTGCGGATATTCCAAGTCGACTTCAAGGATGGAGCCTATAGGTGAGTCTAGCGCGATGGAAGATGGATCAAACTTGGTCACGTCGTTGACCCATCGAAAATCTGCATATGGCAAGGGTTGGCACATTGCCCACCCATACAGATTGTTGACGTCAAAATACATCAAGTATGACGATGCTTTCCATGGATCAAACGACTCCATGTACTTGTTATTAGCGTGTGCATATCGGTTCGAGCATTGACTCAGACCACCGCGTATACCCCGGTCAACGAATAAAACCATGTCGATGTCAGTTAGTAATTCAAACTTGACATTCGAGTGTTTTAGCATTGCATCCCAGGTATATCCGGGCAATGTGTGGTAATACGCAGGATCTAGGCCATAGCTCTCAACGCATGTATTTCGAAAGTTTTCGAAAATATCGGCTAATAACAAGACATCTGTCTTCAGGTACAAATCGCTATAGTCGCCAAGCGTTCGAATGGAGAACCGTTCCCAAACTTTCTCAGCATGTGCATACTCGCTCTCCGATACTGTGGCATCTGTCAGGGAACTGTAAAATGCGTGACGTGGTGGAAGGCAAGTGTCGTTTAGCTTGGTCACGTCGTCAACATATTCATAAGGGAAGACCCCTTTTCGCGCTAGCAAATTGAAATCGTCTGTCGAGAGAGTTGGGGATTGTGTGCGTAAAATGTTGAGTTTGTCCGCTGTCAAAAAAGAGGCTAATTTGTCGAGACTCGTGTTGAGGAATTTGTATGATTCGATAAAGCGCAATTGGATCTTGTGTTTTGAATCGTCTGTAATTTTAACATGCTTCGTGAAGGAGATGTATTTCTCCTTTGTGATTGGAAGCATATTGGTTGTTCCTTCGAACGCTGTGGCTACTTTCTTGATGACGAAATGTGCATCGTAACCCGACAAATTGTGAAAAACTACTGGAATGAAGAATGATTGTTGGTAGTTTAAATTGCAATTAGAATGGGCAGGGCCTCTATAGCGTCCAGTCAGATGGCAATGATCTCGAACGCGAACATCTTCTTGCGCATATGGTTTCGCACATACGTGACATTGAGTCGCTGCTCGACAATTAGCCCACTCGCTCGATGTTAGATAAATCATTGGGACATTGTCGCAGAAAATTTCTTTTATCCGCAGTGATAGGTTTTTTAGTTCTTCGACAAACCACGATACGCAATCAGCACTGCGACGCGAGTGATACGAAGATAATGAATCATCATATGAACAACACACGTAATATCCAATACTAAACACTTCATGGTGTTGATACATGTCTTTCGCTAGGTTCTCCCCATCGGTCTTTGCCTACACACACTCCAAATCGGCATACACGATGAATGGATATCGCTCTTTCCGGCTAAAGTTGGTGAATTGGAGCCACTTATTTGTGTCGTTTGGTAGTCGAATTGCACAGTCGTTTATCGCCCCCCAATCGACCTCGTGCGATTGCAATTTTTCCTCGGAACCAAAGTAATGCAAACACCTGCAAAACAAACAAGATTTTTTTTTCAATTTTCTCTTTCAGTAGATATATAATTGGGTATTAATAATGCTAAATTCACACACCGATCGCATATATATATTTTTTGCTTCTTTTTGCTCAGTTGCGCCGTCACGAGTCTCGACAGGTTCTTGATCCATATGCAATGCCCCACATTGTCGTCCTCAGTATCTTGCATGTACAGCAAATTGATGTGCTTCTCCTTCTTCTGTTGAGTCACGCGTATTCGAACGATGTCCTTTTTCGTGGTGGTGGTATACAAGTGATGGATATATTGTTTTGGAACTCAAATTTTTTAATTTGATGTATCGTCACCGGGAATTCGATATCCTTCAGATTTAGTACTGCCGAATAATGAGGATAAGACGACGGAGTTCGCTGTGTCGTTCAGCTGGGTGTAGAGCAGCGACAACTGTCCACGCGAAACATGCATTATCACGCGATTTGACGTTAACCACAGCCCTCTTCAACATTATTTCCCGTGGCAATGATATGGAGCACCCAGCACGCATCGGATGATACGTATTGACATTTATCGTGAGGTTAAGTATTTTCTGCAGAACCCAGCCACTATCACGTTCTTGAAATTCGTCGAGTAAGGTTGAAGTGGGCTCCGTAACACACCGTTCATACCACTCGCTCAAATCACTTGTGCTAAATAGTTCACAGTTTCGCGTGTTGACACTTTTATGGGCATGTTTCTCGCCACACGTGAATTCACCATTGAACACTGTATTAACTTTGATGCTGTTGTGTTTGACGATAATATTTCGTACATGTTGAAGCACTAGGGCGCGAGCATCGTTAAGAAAGTGTTTCGGCTCGATGTGGCTGCGATTGACGACGGAACCGGTCAATATCCGACTCTTGAAGGACGTGTCAATCTTGCGCCAGATTAACCCGTGATCAGCATGCCTTGCGTCCGTGTGTATGAAGCGACTCCGCACAGAATTCCTCAATTCTTCGAGACGCGCTAGCGGGCGATTAGTGATTGTTGATGCCCAATTAATAATCGCGGGCGCTTAATCCGACTCTGCGTTTGCAGCCCTTCGATGAGCTCGACACATCGCTGTTCCCACGCAGCAAAATCTTCGAACGAGCGTAGAAGCACGGCTTGGTCATGCAAGATTTGCTCCATGTTGACGAGTACGAAAAAACTTCGACGATGTTAACAGACTGACTGCTTCATGCAAAGTGCGGTCAGTTTTGAGCGGGGCGGATGATTAAAAATGCTCTTCGGGAAAAAAGTTCGGCCCTCTCTCGAGACAAAAAACAGAGTTTCCCGATAACGCGTAGATTGCTCGAGGAACATGAGACGAAAACAGGAAGTCGGGACGCCTCGGGTCGAAAGATTTTATGGGTCCTGCAGCTCAAGTGGTCCATCGGCGCCAACGGCCCTTGGCAATGGATCCCTAAAGTTTATAGTTTTTCCAAGAAATCCTGACTTGTCGAGACCTGTCTAAAGTGTTGGCGATACTCGTGACAGGAGTGGAAACGCATGCAAACATCCTGACATTATCTTTCGGAATTGTAACCTCGACTTTTCAAGAGCTGCGTTCAAGTGGTCCATCCGCGGTTCCTTTGATCCCTAAAGATTACAGTTTTTCCAAGAAACCTGTCAGGACCTGTCTCGAGTGTCGTCGAGCTTTGAGACGGGGCGGATGCATTTGATATTGCCTCTCGGAATGGAAACAAGACCTCGGGGTTTTTTTTTTTTTTTTAACAGCGTTTCGTTGGGCAGTTGCAAACAATAAATCATTTTTGTTAGGGATTTTGCGTTCTTGAGTGAAATGTATCACCACCGGATATCTGGGCCGAATATTGAAAATGATAACAAGTTGCGTCTGGACGATAATCTGGAAACTCTAGGATGCTCTTTATAATACACCACTCCAGTCTCCATCACCTAGACGCTGTTCTGTAGAGATCGTAAAAGTCGATGCTTGGAAAGCCTGGCCAGCTTTTACCTCCACGAGAGCCCGCCTTTCTGGACAGCAGATGCCTACCCCCTAGAGATAGTTAAGGAAAAAACTTTTCGTTTATCCCTGGTCAGGATGCAACATCTTGCAAGGTTTTTTTCTACATGTCCCAACTAATGTTGGAAAGGAAACCCATTTACACATCCTGTTGGTCATCCGCATACCCTACTATACCCCTATGAGAATCCAAAATCGGAATCCGAAGAAGGATCGGAACAGCAGTTTTCGCCATTCCAGTCTTCAACCTTCGAGGTGCCATCGTCGAAGAGTCGAAAAACGAAAATCAGTGAAGAAAAACGTCGAACCAAATTGAGGTGATTGATCTCGTCGATGATGAGATGGATGTGAATATCGCCGATGACAACGAAGTGGCAGTTTGCGTAGACGAAAACGTTATCGATATCGTCGATGATGACGATGATGATTGGACGGATATTGAAGTGCTTGCACATGCTGACATGGACCTGGCCGAGATGGACAGCGATACGGAATCAATTGATAGTGGATTGGGCGATCCAGCAGATGTCGGATTCCATTATGTGCGTGAAATTATTGTGAACCAACAGCAAATAAATCGGTGGAATCGGGACGTCATGTGTTGTGTGAACTAAGAATATTTCACTGAAAATGATCGGGCGAAGTTTTGCGTGTCATGCTACTTTGGTATGCGGCATACGGTTGATCGACTAATTCTACGATGTGGCCACTTCAGCGAACGGTATAGCAACATCTGGGGGATATTTTACACCAACTGCGGCGGGCCGACTCACCAAGTTTCCATGCGCGACACGTGCCCCACCTGCCTGAATTTATAATGGGTCAATGGTTAGTATTAAGTTTGTATTGATTTTTTTTCTTTCTATTTTTCTTTTTGGTGTCTCTGATTCGTTCGTTATTTTCAACTGTGATAAGAAATGTTAATCGTAGTCATTATTGCGTTTTCCGGTTTATTGCTCATACATTGATACGAGAGAACAATTTTATCAGCGATCGAAGTTTTAGCGAGAACGCTATTTCTACGTGATAAACTTCATTTGCGACAATTAACACTAACAAGGAACATCCCTCAGGTGTCCGCCTCCGATTTTGTTGAAACTCATATATGTGATAGAGCATCAAAAATTTTGAGACACGTATTTTTTTTTATCGGCGGAAAAACGGTTTTGAGGGGTGAAACGCACCCTCAAAATGGGGATGTTTTTTCGTTTTTCGTCGATAACGTTTTAACGGTATGAGATATAAAAAAAATTCAAATTGCAACAATGTTTATTTTTTCATGTACTATACATTGGAGATGAGAACGATACCATTATCGACGAAAACCGAAAAACACCCCTATTTTCGAGGGCGCGTTTCACCCCTTAAAACCGGTTTTCCGCCGATAAAAAAAAATACGTATCGCTTACTTTTCGGTGCTTTATAACATATCCGAATTTCAACAAAATCGAAGGGTGTCACCTGAGGGATGTTCCTTGTAAGACAATGTACAGGAGAATCCGCGGTATCGTTTTATTTGGTTATTTTTTACAGTTTACCCCAGGGATCTCCTTTACTCATTATCCACAATGTCTAGCATATTTTATACGTCGTACCGATGTTGATGGCGATAAATAAATCAACGCACACCATAGCAATTAGAATTAAGCCACCAGAGAAATGAATACTTATCTCTGTTTTGTCACTCGCCCCTGATAGATGTGTCATTCGGATATTCTCTTCGACGGGGAAGCGACAATTTAGCTCTGTTGCCTACGGTGATTCGGTACCAACTATCGAGTATTCCTACTTGCCGTGAGATGCGACCGTGAAATATTTCGGGTCCGATCCGAGTAACTTCGGCTATTCTCGGTAACTCGGATTTCTCAGACGTTAACCAAGAATTAATCGGTACAAGTTTAGTATGATTTAAAATATGATTATGCTTGATAGATGAATAAGATGCATGATTTGTTATGTTCCAGGATAACGGATCCGCTGCGAATATTCAAACTAATAAAATAATAGAATTAAAAACAGGCAAACACCACACACACACACACACACACACACACGCACACGCACGCACACGCACACGCATACGCACACGCACACGCACACGCACACACGCACACGCACACGCACACACGCACACAAACGCGCACGCGCACGCACACGCGCACGCACGCACGCACGCACGCACGCACGCACGCACGCGCGCACACACACACACACACACACACACACACACACACGCCCACAGGCGCACACACACACACACACACACACACACACACACACACACACACACACACACACACACACACACACACACACACACACACACACACACACACACACACACACGGGCGCGCACACACACACACACACACACGCACACACACACGGGCGCGCACACACACACACACACACACACACGCACACACACACACACACACACACACACACACACACACACACACACACACACACACACACACAAACACACGCACGCACGCACGCACGCACGCACACACACGCACGCACGCACGCATGCACGCACGCACGCACGCACGCACGCACGCACGCACGCATGCACGCACGCACGCACGCACGCACGCACGCACGCACGCACGCACGCACGCACGCACGCACGCACGCACGCACGCACGCACGCACGCACGCACGCACGCACACACGCGCGCGCGCACACACACACACCCCTCCCCTCTCCTCGCTCTCCCCCACACCGCTCGCTCCCCCTCCTCCCTTGCTCCCTCACCTTCCCCCTCACCGCCCCCCCCCCTTCGCTGCTCGCACCCTCTCCCCTCCTCTCTCTCCCTCTCCTCCCCCATCGCCGACGCCCCACCCCTTCGACGCTCGCCCCCCTCCCCCCCGCCCTTCGCTCGTCCTCCCCTGCGCCGCTCTCTCCCCCTCACCGCCCCCTCTCCGCTCGCTTCCCCCTCGCTCCCCCCTCCCAGCCCATCGCTCCCCCCTCGCTTCCTTCCACCTCGCCGCTCGCTTCCCCCACCCCTCCCCCCTCGCTCCCTCCCATCAAACGGTGGGTTAGAACCCGCCTAGTACATCTACTCAAGTACATGCAAATACGTGCGGATATCAAATAATTTCCAAATACGAATACATTCTCCTACAGTAAAAGGTAAGTTTTCGATCTGAAAAGCCGAGTAGGTTCAGACAAAAAATAATTTGCGAATACGTATACATTCTCGTACAGCTAAAGATACGTTTTCGGTCTAAAAAGTCACATACAAACTGATTGCTGCCAAATTTCGATAGTAGCATATAACCTCCTATACGAACTATAATTGGATTCTGCCGATTAGTACCAATAGAATTCGAGTTTGTCAGTACAAGTTCATTCCGTTAGAATGTAATGGATATTTTAAAGTAATCTGCTGTTGCAGATTAATTACGATTGAAATTTAAAAGGAATCTGCACTTGCAAATGGAATTACGCGGAACCTTTTTCGGATTTTATAGGTAATCTATGCGCACTGTAGGTATGTATAAAACCCGATAGAATCATATATTTAAAAAAATCGTCAATCCTATCGGAATTCATAAGCGCTTCCGAGGACAAAAACACATCATTTTCCGATGGTATTTCTTTTTTTGTTGGTTTGGATAGGTTCTTTGCAATAGGGCTGCCACGATTTCTTGGCGAGATGCTTAGTTATCACCCGAGCTACTTAAAGCGCTGCTGTATCGATGCGCATGAACACATCTAAAGAATATATGTTCTTTGATTGCGTGTGGCACACCGATACGTCGCCGCGCAGTCTACCGGCGGAAATATATACTACATTTTCTGTGCCAAATACTAACACGGCACCTGTGCTTCCGTGTAATATATGTTCTTTAATACAGGTTTGGAAACGGCCACGATATGGTAGGCGCGCGAAACCGATCCACTTTTCTTTACATTTTTTGTCGCCACTACGTTGCATTGCTGTTGATGGATACGTGTGCGACAAGGACTGAATAGCTTCTGTCTGTCTCTCTTACTCTCCCGATCGAGGCGCATGCGCCGTCGACCTTACCCCCGAGTATTTGATGCGGATGCAAATAAAAAACTAAATGAACAAATTATAAGCTTACTGAAGACTAAAATGATGGATAGACACATTCTCTGAAAAGTCGCGGCTACGTAAACTCTCATGCTAGTCACATTTTTGTAAGTGCAATGCTGAATATGTTCTCTAAACATTCGGTGACCGGCTGTTTTTGTCGTCGTAATGGAATATTCACAATATTTTACACGTGCGAGCAGTTTATATCTGGCATATAGAGTTATTTAGTGTTTCAATTATTAGACAGTTATGTGGCCATCGTGTTGTCTCGATCAAGCGCCGTATAAATGAGACCTCTTTTAGAGTCGTCAATATTTCGTGTAAAGATCGGTAAATTGGCTTGCAATTTTACCAGTATACGGGGATGTATTTTTACTTGATTATAGACGAAAATCAATTAGTTATTAAACATTCGAGTTCGTGAAAGAAATGCCTTAAGAGCATGGATGACACACGGACCGAGGTCATCGTTCACATGACAATACGGGAAATAAGAAGTGAGGGCGAAGCGTGCGATCACAGAAGACCGTGGGTGAGGGTACCCTCCGATAGCAGTGACACATGTGGCGGCGAACGGAATAAAAAGTGGATCTCGTAACGGTGCCTCAGGGCATCATTGAAATGTGGCTTTGTTTCCAGATCTGTATGTGGACCGTGGATCAGGAAAGTCCCGACGCGCCTAACAGTGTTGCCAACTTAGTGAATTTTCCACATAAGCTGGTGGTTTAGACATCCCTTTAAGTGGATAAAATTTGTTTCTAGTGGCTGGTAGGTTTTGTTATTGGTATGGAAGATATTCAACCACTAAGATTGTAAGTGCCGAGTGCCTGGATATCAATATTTTGAATTTCGCGCGTGATGGCGACTATACCCGCCCGACTCCCGCGGAAGTAGAGGGCGGAAGTGATACGGCACGAGGGTGTAGGATCGGCCGTTGCGGAAGTTGGATTCACTTGGGCACGTGGCCGAGCTCGGGGTAGAGGTCGGTCGTCGCGAGAGTTCCGGCCCAGAATCAATCAATTATCACCCTAACGTAATTCGGTCCAACGAGAACGTTTCGAAGAGTGCATTGGAGTGATCGGACAATCATCGGAAAACGAGTTGCTCCGCCGGTCGGCGGCGAAATATCCGCAGCGAAGCGCTTGGAAAAAGTTCGTCTCCCGCCACGTCCTCCCGTCCGGGATCCGACAATGCGGAGGCTCAATACAAATAAATCGTCAGAGATTTCGATTATCGCACCTTCCTCATGGGCAAGAATGGGCTCGGTCGCTCGCCAGCATCGTTTAGTCGAGCAGCCCGGCACAAATTGACGAGCCCAGCCGTCGACCAACGGAACTCCCCTATGGGCCATAATAGGCTCGTTCGATCGCCAGCGCAGTTTCGTCTAGCAGCCCGGCACAAATCGACTAGTCCACCGTCGATCATCGGAGCTCCCCTGTTGGCAAAAATCGACTCGCCCAATCGACAGGACCTCTTCTCGGTGCTCATCAAGTCATTGAGCATTTATAAAGTAAATAGAACATAGAGCGTTACATCGAGAACCATTGTGAGTACCATCACCATTATAAGTTTAGAGGCCATGAGGGGCCAGAGCCCTCCGGTGTGATTAGTTTTAAATTCATAGCACCCTGCGTCGTCGGGAAGCGAGCCGTCGTGGGCAAATGTCGTTTAAGAATAAATGTGAATTTGTAAACAAATCGTAAGGCCCGCGAGCCGTAATTCTCCCATGTCCTAATAGCATACTCGGTGATTAAGAATATGTGAATCTGTCCATGAATTGTAAGGCCCGCGAGCCGTAATTCGCTCATGTCCTATTAGAATACTTGGTGATCAAGAATAAATTAGGCGAGCGAGCCATAAGTCGCACAATACCAGCAACCGTCGCTGGATGCGATCCGCATGTCGCACCGAGACGCCGTATAGAAACTACTGCGAAATCGGAATGTATATTCAGCCCTCCGGCTGTCATTAATAGAAAGGAAAGAAGAAAAAGCGAATAAAATATTGTAACTAAAAAGAATTCGTTACAAGATGTAAGCAGATTTATAATACAATATTTTTTGCTATGAACAGACCCTTTGGCACAAAGTATGTCAGATTTTATGGTGTAGGCAACACGATTCTGTGTAGGCAACGATCCGGTAAATACCTACCAACGCCATGGGGATTCCGTGAAGAATGTTTTGGCTGTATATAGTGTAACGGTTCGGCTGTACAGCCAAGCCACCGTCACACAGAATACGATAGAATCCATCCGTTTACGCGATACTTGCGTATTCTGGCCAGCGTTCGGAGCGACCGGCCATGTCGCCGGCCGGGCAGGTCACTTGCGCTAAGAATGGGGGCGAGCCCGCGACACCTCGCAAGAGGCTCGCCCATCGCGAGAAGCAAGACCACCGCGGACTCGCGGGAGTTCCCGCCTGTAGCAAGACATATCGCACATCCTGTGCTTGACCACTCCTATCATACCAAGAGTGCGACCAAGATTCATCGCGACGCCTCCTCACACCGAATGCGCGCCTAATATCCTAGAGAGGAATAATCGGGTATATCTTACCCCTCGAAATAGCTATAGTGTGCGAACGTCCTGGAAATTACCAACGCTGTCACCCCACCATCGGAGTGTTCTTCGGCGGCGTGATTCCCTACCTAGTCCTCCGGATCCGCAAGAGAAATGGGATTTCTCCTAACGGGCCTGGGGCTATATAAGGGCGTGCACGAGTCAGAGCGGCACTCTGTCGCAAATTCAATCAAAATCTTACGTGGAGTCAACATCATCCGAAACCTCGGATCATCGGATGGGAACTTTGCTGCCGTCGCCCTGGTCCCCATCCTAGGACAACCTCAGCTTCGGGTTAAATACTCTATTTCTTTGGGAAGCCCCAGCATTGTGCTGGAAGTCCTACCTCGGGAATAGAGTCGTCGTGGTGATTGGTAGCTAGGATAAATAGATAAAACGCCCGATCAATTGTCGCTAGGACGAACGATCACCTGGCCACTCATCCGACGCCTGTACACTCGGAGTGTGCAGTCCGGGAAGTGCCGATCGCGCTTCGCTGCACGAGAGGGAGCTCCTCCAACCAGCTTCTCTGGTTTTTCGTCTTCCTCGTCTGGCACCGAGGAGGTCAGCCGTCCCTTCCGGACGGCCCCGCTATCCACACTCGAAGAGCACATATCCTCTTCGAGTACGTGCATTACTAATAACGCTAGCCTCTCTAGCGCGTGAGCGACACGGTGTGGCAACCGTGCGCTTCGTTGCATTTGGCAACTAGTGCCATCGGAATAGACCGCCATACAAACGACACGAATCATATTCCGTGTGTACTCGCCTTCTTCTTACAGAGGCAGTCACGAAAACGGCGTAACGCGTACCGACGACGCTCGCGGTCTGTGCGAGTACGAGAGAGAGAGCGAGAGAAAAAGAAGAGAGAGCGCGGCCGTGGAACCGCACGCGCGCTACACATCGCGAGAATCACCTTATCCTCGTCACTCCCACCAAGGGAGCCTTTCTCGCCGACCTTCCCTGACCCTCGTAAACGTCGCTATAACCGATCCAATCCCAGTAAACTCACGGAATAAATCACTAACAAAATTCATTGTTGCACCACCCAAAACAAAACTCAAAAATCCGAAATATCAAATGCCTATGATGACGGATTACAATAGGCGTCTCTGAGGCCCTCAAAAACCACTGAGGCATCTCCTAAAAATCCACCTTAAATCCGCTTCATCATTCCCGGCACCGAAACGTACATCGCCCTCCAGGAGGCTACGGGAACCCCTAAAATTACCACCGGCAATCCATTTGCCTCGTATCCTCGTTTTCCCGGACATCCATACGAACGAACAACCGAAAACGAAAGGAAAGCTTTCGCATAAAATCGCGAAACGTTTCAATAGATTTGAATGAATATAAACCATAGGAACCATATAGTAACTGAATCGAGTTCAATTTGCATGAAAAAGTATTTTTTGAAATACTTAATAAGATTTGTATGTAAGTCTACATAAGATGTAGTTGCTAACTTGCTAGGCAGTAAGTGGTAACACCAAGTATTCGTGGTTTTCTGGTGGTTTAAAGCACCGCTTATGGTGGGTATGACAAAATAAGCTGGCAACAGCGGCGGCTACTACCTTTATTTTGGCTTCTACCAAGTTACAAGTTGTAATGTAATTTTACAATAGTAAGGTTGAGATTGGTTGATTTCCCTTATTGTTATTCTTGAGTACGTATGAACGTAATTTTTTGACGTGAGATCATTACATAATTTTTCTATTATTCGGATCTATTATTTATGTTTCGCTGCAAAGCCACCATAGAGTGAGCGGGGCCCACGGCGCGGCGTGCACTATTTTTATAATAGTGCGCGCCGCGCACTATAAGTAGCTATAAGTAGATGGAGATTTTTGCTGCATTGGCAATTGCTATCATGACCTGATAACAGGGTGATAAGTACCTACCTGTGTTTATATGTTACATACGTAAGGAGCCTCCAATCCCAAACCGTCCCTTACTGAACAAATTTCGGCCTTGGTTGGAATTTGATTAAAAATGACTTCTCGAGATTTGGAAACCCCCTAGGACAAGAGGCCCGGGGCGGGCAGCCCCCTCCGCCCCACTCTTAGTCCGCCACGGCCGCGGTCATTAACGGACAACACCACTGTGACCCCCTGTTTTTTTGCCATTTTTCAAGAATTTTTTTTCGTGGGAAAAAAAGAAATATGCGAAAATTTTTCTTTTGTTTTGTTTGTTGGTTATTGAAGATACATAAAAAAAAAATTTCAAATTTTTCACGCCCCTTGGTGACGCTGGGGAAGCTTCCGCGTCAGGTACTGTTGCCTCTGCAGTGGTTCGCGGCACGCAGCAGAACTCTCTACAAAGTCGATCTGAAAAAAAATACCGAGTGTTTTCGTTAATAATATGATATTTTGAAGAGAAGTACATAGGGATTTGAAAAAATATTGATTTTTGAAAAATAGGCACACTTTTGAAATTGGAGGACGATTTTCGAGCAAAATTTCTCGTCGAAAATAGGCTATAACTTTTTTTATTCTTGAGATATCGAAAAAATCCTATGTACTTCTTTAGATAATCTAGTTTTATTGATGCAGTCCAAATTTGAAGTCGATCGGATAAAAATTGCTCGAGTTCTGCTACGCGTCGCACTCAAAAAAGTGGTTTTGAGAATAACGCGTTCAAAGTTTTAGGTTTGTGTATTTATGCGATAAATTGGAAAAAAAAAATGTTTACCTTTAATCAGCGATGCTGGCACCATATAGCGGGCCTTCAAGAAGCAAATCATTGTCCCTAGCATCTTTTCTCGAACTTGTAGAGGCTCTTCTTGCCTCTTTTGCAGCGTCTGTGAGCAAGCGCTCCGCCAGCTCGATCCGCGCTGCGTGTGTTTCAACGCAAAAATTGAAACAATTTGGGCCGATAGTTATCCCCAACGTCTCCAAAACTTTCATGAGGCATCTCAGGCCATCATTGAATAATAATACCGCGATATCAGCTGGAATATCGACGAGTTTTTTGCTCCCGGACTGACACTTGGGGGCTATTGCCCAGACTGATTTGTTGTAGCTTTCGTTGTTGTTTTGCGTGAAACCGCCCAATCAACGCTGCAGTAAATTGTCTCTGCTCAAATTTTCGAAGACTGGCGTAATTGCCTCCAATACTTCCCCAGGAAGAGGCGGCTTATGGGGATATTCAGAAATATTACCGCTTACGACCCCTCGCTGCCACGAATACCACGACTCGGCTCCCTCTGGGCAATCGTCATGTTGTGGCTCACGATCTGTGGATATTTTATGTTTGATAGTTGCCCAAATTGCCTTCCTTATTTTTTCAACAGCATCGCTGTTCCTCCGAATAGCCAAGCCGTAATATGTGCTCAACTCGTCAATCAATTTTCCGGTGAGCTTTCCTCTGCCAGACAATCCTTTTTGTTCTTTCATGATTTCGCGGAGGCGCGTCCCCATACGTTTTTGGACATGATCGATGCACTCTTTTTTTTTATCTCGAAACCGTCGTATGGATCGCTATTCGTTATACCTGCCCACCCTAAGGCCCGTAGCTGCGCGGGACCCCGAGCGTTACGGACCGCTGCACCGCTCCACAAATATTCAATATCTCCGAAAATAATTATTTTTTCGACCTGGGTCCAACGGCATCTTAATCTTAAATTTATTTTAGATTTTTCTAGATGGTTTTCGAAAAATCGATTTTTTTGAGCCGTCACAGTGGTGTTGTCCGTTAAACGAGTCCGCCACGGGTCCATGTCGGCCGCGCAAAAGACGGAGAAAATTCCCTCGTGGGGGATGCACGCGGATTGGACCGAACGAACGCCATCTTGGTCAATTATTGGACCACAACGGAGGGAAGTAGCTCGCGTTGGAGTCGCTCCTGGTGAAGGTTCAACGAAAAATCGCCTACGGGTGGTTCGCCCCGGACAGTCCTCGGTTCTCGGCGACGATTGCATTCGACATCTGACCAAGGGGACATCGGCAGGCGGGGGGGTCGTTGATCAGCCCGGGTTTTCGAGCCATTCAGCATCCACGAAACGTCGTTTATCAGCGCCGAGGGAATCGTCGGTGAAAAGAGCGGTAGCGTGAGTAAAGACAATTAATGAAGCGTTTTTAAGTGTCCAGTTCCGCCTTGGAATGGTTAAAAGTGTAGCATTGTAAAAAAATGTCGCACAACGGAGTTCTGTCACGTCCTGAGGGGACGTGGGCATATATATATGTGTAGTATCAGTCTCTCTTGCCTACGCCTAGCGCAATAGCACGGGATGAGGGTTAAAAAGGGGACGTGCTGGTGGAAAGGGTAATTTTAAAGAATTTCGTGGATGATCCAATCGTTGAAAATAACGGTTGTGACACTTGTGTTCGATTGACTCGTAATTTATTAGAATCAGCCGTATGGGTTGATCCTATTATCTTAAAGATACAAATACAAATACAAATACAAAAAGATAAACAAATACAAATACAAATACAAAAAGATAAAGACTTAAAGATACAAATACAAAAAGATACAAATTGAAGACAAAAGGGTGAAAATGTGTTCGCTTACATTGATACGTCTCGGCGTTGACCCAGTCGCTTGGGTATCGGGTACGGTCGTAAAACTAAGGGCCCTTCGTCGATGGCCCGAACGCTCGCAGATGGTGTGGGTGTGTGTGTGACGGATACAGCAAATGTTCGGTGACACAGATTCTAGTCTTCGTGGATTTCGCGGTTCGAGAATGGAAAATTCAATGAAATATTGCGCGTAATACAAATGTCAAATTCTTAAGATTATCGCGTAACTGTTAGAGAACTTTCGAAGTACAAGATTTGTATAAACTCGAGTTGCAAGACAACGTACGCTTTACAAGAAAGGAAATGAATATTCAACGCGATGGATATCGGTTAAGGAACTCTAGATATGAGCTCGCTGGATTCTGACTGGAGTCTCGGATTGAGACTCGATAAAAAGAAGTTTGTGTGATCGTGGTTGCCGGAAGACTGACTTGGTCATTTTCTTCTTCTAGGATGTAGGAAAAATTGGGATGCTGAGGTGGTGGGAGACTGGCCCCCTGGGAGGGTGCACATTTGGGGGTGCATTCTTTTGGATTGGTGGAAAATATGTATAAGTTGGAATGAGAGTGGGAGCGAGGAGTAGGTTGCGATAGCCACAACCGTCGCTCTATTTCCGGGAATTGGAGCTGCGCTTCTTTATCTGGAGCGCGGAAAAATATAGACGAAAAAAGGGGCCTTGTCGGCGCCAAGAACGCACGCTCGAGATAGGGCTTGTTGACCGAGGCCCGCGAGTCCGCATGGGAAATATCAACGCAGTTTT
The DNA here is from genome assembly GCA_951751655.1 of Ophion costatus. NCBI lineage: Eukaryota > Metazoa > Arthropoda > Insecta > Hymenoptera > Ichneumonidae > Ophion > Ophion costatus. The sequence goes on along the minus strand of OX632361.1, from coordinate 12,765,955 downwards.
ATGACCGCAGCAACTTCCTGGGTCGGAGGATTTTCTCCTAGCGAGTGTATATTTTTTAAGGATTTGGACATTTTTCCGCGCTTGGATGATCGTAAGCATTCGGTATCGTTGCGTTGTTATATATTTACGTCTTTATGAATATCATCAGGCATTTCTTGCGTGTCGCTTCACGTGTTCGTCATCCTTGTAACCCGAAGGTTTCCTTTGTGTATTTTGGGTCTTAAGGACACTTTGCGATATACTCGGACTCTGTTCGGGTTACAACGAGACTGTTCGAAATTTTCCCGCTTATATATTTGTTCTCGATATCGTTAAGACCGCTACGCTTTCGCGTGGGAAGGTACGAGAAACGCTTAATTATATTATTATGGATAGGCTACGTTTCCGCCGTGGTAGGCCTAACTCTAAAGAAAATATTCAGATCCGTCGAAAAATGAGAATTCCGCTATCGTGCGTATTAGGCTTAAAAAGACATTGTACGCATTTGGTCGCGACGTGACACCTCCCCCCTTTAGGATTGAGCGTCTCGCTCGATCAGGTTCGTTGAGGGTTGCAACCGAAAATTTAGTGGCACGATAGTATCAATTGGCATTGTCATTGATCGACTTACAATGTGACTTAAATATGTTCGAAGATTGTTGTCTAATATGACAGTGTAAATGTGATTATCGCCTCACAAGAAAGTTTTTTTTTTAATGTATATATACCTTTTTACTTCACTATGAAATATATAATAGGTGCGCGTTTTCTTCTCTTTCTTTTTCCTTATGCATATATACTTATTTACTTATTACAACTCATCTTACTTGACAAGGTTAAAAGAACAATAATAATGAGGATAGAGAAAAAGGTTATTGAGCATTATGAGAGTGGTTGTTTTGATACTAGAAAGTCTTCTCGTGCGAACTCAAGGGAAAGGAACGTAGATTAGGAGGTTGATCGTACCTTGAACGATCAGAGACGTTATTGTAGAGATCGGGTGTTGCAGCGTTGGCCTTGGCATGACCCTTTGGTTCGACAGAAGGAGCTGTGACGAGTTTATGAAGTTCTTGCCCAGTTTCATGGCTGACGTTTTCTTCTTAGGTCGTTTAGCCAGGTGCATCAGGAGGTGCGTAACCGAGTCCTATACTGCACCGACGAGGTAGACCGACCGGCCGTATACAGTATGTAGGCTGCATGTATGGATCTCCGATGAGCATGATCGTTTCCACAATGGATAACATCCGGGTGACACCAGCGTTTGCTGTACCGAATGGAAGGAATTTTTCTTTTTTTTTCCAGGTGCGATTTTAGGTGGAGTCCGCTTGATATAGTAGGTTGTTGTTATCCAGGAGATTCAACAACTTCGCTCCCTGGTTGACAGTGCTTAGACCACTGATGCCCCGTGCCATATTGTTTAGGACAGCGGGTTTTCTACGGGAACATTACACATTCTCGTACGTTGTCGATATCTTCTTTGGAATAGATCCCACATGATGTTGGGTGATGTTGGGTTGGTGTATCGCCAAGTAGACTGCGTCGTTGATTTCATGATTGCAGGTGGTGTGGCTTCGACCGGAACAGGAATGAACTTGTACTAGGTGTTTCCAAAAAGGTAATATGGGGGAAGTAAGGAATTGCAGGTTGTTTCGCCTGTTTGGTAATATATTCGTTCGAGAAGTAAGGCGATGTGTTGCGTTCCCACGAGTGACAGCAATTGATCGGAAAATTCTTTTAACCTGATCAGATCTCCTTGTATTCTTATACATTAAATTACGTGTACTCTTTCGCCAGTAAGTATCGCCATATAACTCGGCTTCTTCACTAAATTGTATACAATTTGTCCGAGGCCTGGATCGCTACTATCAAACTATTTTGGAGTATATGACGCTCCCCTTTTTCACTGCTTCGTAGGCGTATCTTAATATAATGGTTTTCTAATATAATATAATGGCTACGTATACAAATTTCGAATTGGTACAAGCGATTATATGTAGGTCTGCGACTGGACATTTTTCTCGGATTATGAAACAGTTAGTTCAGCGAGTTTTGAATTTTGATGCCTTATGTTACTCTGTTGGGTATGCATATCGTAATATGATGATTTCCTAATATAACATAATGATTACGTATATGAATTTGGAATTGACGTAAGCGATTATATGTAGGATTGCGATGGGGAGTTTTTTTCGAATTATGAAACAGTTAGTTCGGCGAGTTTCGAATATAAACAATTTCGGGTGTTCTGCACTGAGGATACTGTAACTAAAAATTTAATCTGTTTCTCTGGCTGCAAGTGCAAAGGTGATATGGTTAGATGTTACTGAATAGGTTGATCACGGCCATCTGAAAAACAAGGTCATTATTATGATTATTTATTCAATTAGGATTAAAATTGGGTTTTGAGACACCCTTGTGTCCTCCGATTGGGGACTTGTGCATTTCGTTGAAAATGAGATCGCCTTGTTCAGTCGGTACATATTGCAAAGTTCCCAAACATATTTATATTTTGATTTGATTGTTCTTGAATGCTCTTTTCATGGTATTAATTACATCTGCCCAAGCCGAATGTTCGACGGGCTCGATCCTCCATCATACCCCACCATGCTGACGGCAGGGTTGATTAAAAAAAATGAGCCATATTAAATGGGTAGCGATCATCTGAAAACAATGGAATAAATATTATTAATTGATTACTTGCTAATTTAAAATTCGGAGTCGTCGACTCTCGTTGGTTTGGGTTTTCTTTTAGGCTTTACTTCGGCGTTGATGTGCGAATATCGTAATCTATTTTCATGCACGACTCGTGGCTTGCCTTGGTACTGGATCTTTACGTTACCCTTATCTATTTTTTCCAGGACCTTATGAGGTCCCGTGTAATGATCTCCGAGTTTCCCTGGTTGGGGCCCTTTCTGGAGGAAAACGAAATCTCCGACTTTGAAACTCTTGGGATTCGCGTTTTTATCATAATATTTTTTTGAGCGATGTTTTGATGAGACTAGATTTTCGTAGGCGAGGGTCCTGATTCCGTTTATACGGGTGATCAATTCGATCAAATATCCACGATACGTAGGTAACTGATCCGATTCCCTAAGCGGTTCGCTTGATGGGATTCGTGCTAATTTACCGAAAACTACCTCGAAGGGTGTGTATTTGGTGCTTTCGTGGACACTTGTATTGTAGGAAAGCATTGCTAATTCGAGCCATTGATCCCATTCGTTATCCTTATCTGTGTATTGCTTAAGGAATTCGGCTAGAGAGTGGTGAGACCTCTCTAGCGATCCGTTCGATTGGGGATGAAATGCGGTCGTTCGACATCGCTTAATTCGGAATCTTTTGGCTACTCTTCGCATGAGGCCGCTGAGGAAGTTACTCCCTTGGTCCGTCAGGAGTGCGTTTGGTGCGCCGAAGACGTATATGAACCTCTTTATGAATGCGTCGGCGATTGTCGTCGCTAGTGCGTTTGGAAGTGGAATTGCAATGCAATATTTTGACAGGTGGTCTTGAATCGTGAGGATATATTCGTTTTTGCTGGACGTCCGTTGCATTGGACCTACTATATCCATTGAAATTTTCTCAAAAACTGTACCTGGGGTGTCTGTTATTATCATCGGCTGCTTTGTCTTGACTCTGACCAACTTCTTTAGCTGACACTCCAAGCATTGCTGCACCCGCCTTTGAACGTCCGATTTTAAATCTTCCCAGATATAGTCGCGTTTGATTCTATTGTAAGTCTTGGAAACCCCTTTGTGGCCGCCGATTGGGGAGTTATGCATTTCGTAGAAAATGGAGTCACGTTTTTCGATTGGTACGTAGCGCAAAGTTCCGAGGCAGATCAGTATCTTAACCGGACTGTCTTTCAAAATACATCTTTTACGATATTCAGCACATCTGCCCATATTAAGTGCTCGACGTGTTGGCAATGACAAGAGCTGATCGACTGGAGGTCGAGTGTTTCGCAAATCGACTTTAATTCTTCCATGCTCTGATTAATTCTTTCGGTTATTAAAGCGAGCGATGCAGACTGCTCTCCCTTAATGACCAAAGCGATGTGATATTTTTTTCCAACCCTTTTGCTGTAGGCTCGGCCTAACGACAGATCCTTCCAGATGGGGAACTTATTGGATTCTAATAGTTTTTGTCCTCCAGGGTCACAAGGTTTCCCTGTTGAGTCTATGAAATAGACTAGATTGTCGTTCCGAAATTGGAACTGTTCCTTCGTACTGACGCAATTAGCAATTTTTAATTCTGGCCTCTTAATTTCTTTGACTGGAGGATTTTCGTCGGAAAGTTTTGAGTCAATCGAACTGGAGTCTGAATCTGTTGGATCATCGGAGTTAGGAATGGAGGAGTTTCCGGAATAAATGGCAGGAGGTGCTTAGCGCCGGTCGGGGACCTCAGCTGTTTTGGGGTTGATGCCCTTAGTGGGTCGCCTAACACGTGCGGGACTTATTATTTCGGCCTCCGTTTCCTCGCTACTACTCTCCTCGTAGTTTATGGCTCTTCGAGTTCGGCGCGGAGGGTTGTTGGTCCTAGCGCGTGCATCTGTGGCTTCGGGCGTAGGCTCGCTGACCCTTGTTGATGTTCCCTCGACAAGTGTGCCTTCCACTTGCCGATCGTCTCCATCTGGGACGGGGGGTTCGTCGTTCTTCGGTCGAGAGCGAGTGATGACGTTTATTTCATTTGATCGCGGCGGCGGGTGGATTTCTACCTGAGTGGTAAATCTTGTGGGATTTTCGTCGCTGTCGGAAATTTCGAGTATTTCGTGTACCGCCTTTCGCCATGCGTCTGCCGACATTTCGTTTTGTTTCCGATCGTAGTGGGGAATGGTTTTAACCTCTTCCGATTGCTCAACTGGGTTACGCGACAAAGCGTCGGCATTTACGTTTAACGTTCCAGGTTTATAAACGACGTCGTAGTCGTACTCAGAGAGCTTGAGTCGCCATTTTAGAACGCGTGTGTTTGCGTCTTTGGCGGTTTTAAACCAAACCAAGGGTTTGTGATCGGTGACGAGAGTAAACTTTCTACCATAAATGTAGGGACGGAAAGCTTTCACGCTGTGAATAATCGCCATTGCTTCTTTTTCATACGTGTCGTAACGAAGAGCTGCGCCACGTAGTACACAGGATGTGTAGGCAATGGGTTTATCCTTGCCTATTTCTCCCTGTGAGAGGACTCCGCCTAAGGCGTAGCCCGAAGCATCTGTCGTTATGATAAATGGTTTTTCAAAATCCGGGTATTGGAGGATTGGGGCTTCGCACAATTTGCCCTTGAGTATGTCGAAAGCTTTCTGGGTCTCGTCTTTCCATTCAAAATCGACTTTATCTTCTAGAAGATGAGTTAAGGGTTTTGCAATTTTTGAGAAGTCTTTGATAAATCGACGGTAATAACCGGTTAGGCCTAAGAATTGGCGTATGTTTTTGACGTTTTTGGGGACTGGAAAATCTTTTACGGCCAATAGCTTGTTAGGATCTGGTCTCAGGCCGTCTTTTCCGATTATGTGGCCGAGGTAGTTGACCTCTGGCCTGAGGAATTCACATTTGTCTGGTTGTAATTTGAGATTTGCTTTACGCAGACGTTCCATTAATTCGCGAATTTTCCTCTCGTGTTCGTCCAAATCTTTGGCGTAAATCACGATATCATCCAAATACACGAAAAGCGATACCCCTTGGAGTCCGCTGAGTACAATGTCCATTAAGCGCTGGAATGTTGCCGGGGCATTTTTAAGCCCAAAAGGCATTCTCGCGAATTCGTAATGACCGTGTGGGGTCGAAAACGCGGTTTTTGGTTTGTCTTCGGGGTTCATTTCGATTTGATGGAACCCGGAAGCGAGATCGAATACTGAGAAATAATTTGCGTTCCCTAGTTGATCGAGGATGTCTGTGATATTTGGCAATGGGTAGGAATCGCCAATTGTTTTTTCATTCAATGCGCGGAAATCGATTACCATTCGCCAGCGTTTGTTTCCGCTGGAGTCCGGTTTTTTCGGTACTATTCAAACAGGGCTGTTGTTAGGAGACTCTGAATGGTCTATTACGCTCGTCCCTAATAGCTCGTCCACCTGTCGCTGGACTTCGCCTTTGAGCGCCTGGGGAAACCTATACTGTTTCGTGTTGATCGGTAGGTCGTCGACCGTGGGGATCTTGTGTCGGAGAACATGTGTTGCTTCGAGAGGCTCACCCTTTATGTGGAACCTATCTGAATATTTTTCAATTATTTTTTCGACATGTTCTAATCCGTCTTGCGCGAGGTGCTCTAAACGTAGGAGAGATTTTATTACTTGGGAACGCTCCGAGTTGTCTTTTATTTTATCCGATGCTGTCTGATAGGTGGAGATTGAATTTACATTTTTACCTTTGTTTGATTCGACAATTTCATCTTCCTTTCTAATTGAGTTCTTGTTTCGTTTTTTATATGTTTTTGGTTTAGTTTTTTCCTCACTACTGGAGGTTTGTTTTGTTTTTCCTTGGTCATCGTTTTCGTTATAGCGATGGCAAGGTTTTATCTCGACTCGGCTGGTCGAGGTTTTTTTACGGGCCGCGGAAGGACCCTGGAACAACGTAGTCGTCATGCGATCTACGCTGGAAATAGAAGAATTGAAAGGATTTATCTCGACTCGGCTGGTCGAGCGTTTTTTACGGGCCGCGGAAGGACCCTGGAACAACGTAGTCGTCATGCCATCTACGCTGGGAATAGAAGAATTGAAAGGATTTATCTCGACTCGGCTGGTCGAGGGTTTTTTACAGGCCGCGGAAGGACCCTGGAACAACGTAGTCGTCATGCGATCTACGCTGGGAATAGAAGAATTGAAAGGATTTATCTCGACTCGGCTGGTCGAGCGTTTTTACGGGCCGCGGAAGGACCCTGGAACAACGTAGTCGTCATGCGATCTACGCTGGGAATAGAAGTATTGAAAGGATTGATCTCGACTCGGCTGGTCGAGCGTTTTTTTCGGGCCGCGGAAGGACCCTGGAACAACGTAGTCGTCATGCGATCTACGCTGGGAATAGAAGAATTGAAAGGATTTGAAATTTTCGAAGAATATGATTCAATCTCGTCTGCTGACAAGGTTTCGACCGTATCGAAAGCCTGCAGTCTTACGACCGGCACGATTAACCTTACGGCGTCACTAGTGGTATTATAAACCTTCAAATGAGCCTTCCCGTTGATGGTTTTCACCAGGCAGTCGCCGGCATAGACACCTTCAGGGGCGATGAAAGGGGCGATATATCCCTCTTTCATCGTGCTATGCACCACTTTCACATGGAAGGAGGTTTCCGAACGTGCGGGAATTTCGATTTCCTCAACGCGTTCGTTTGGTTTTTCAAAAGGCCATAGATTATTTCCACACTCGAAACATTCTATCTCGTAATTAATTTTGGATCTCGTTTCAAAGAAGTATCTGGATCCCAACAACCCTGGATAAGGAAGTGGCACATCGTCTGGTATGATGTGAAAGAGCGTTGCGAAACCTAATACGCGGAACCACACACTACCTAGCGCGAAGACTGGTAGTGCAGATATTCCGTTTAATCTTATGATATCATTTTCATCAATTCCGGTGAAACCTTTTGTACATTTCTTTTTGATCAAATTTGGAACGGCACCACTATCTAATTGCATTGAAATTTTCCCTGTTTCTGGTAGTGCTCCGATACACACCGAGGGTAGCGTGACGAATTTTTCTGCTTCTATTGTATAAGTTGGGTACCGCCGTTCGGCTGGCCTAAAGCTATCGCGTGAACCGGACGCTCTGTCGGGGACGGGCCACTCGGTGCGTCCGTCCGAGTGGTGTTCAACCCGTTTCCCGGCTGGCTTCGCAATTTATTGTTATATTCGAGAGTCCGACAGTTTGCTATGGAGTGCCCTTCTCGTTTGCAATAACGGCATGTAAGTTGATCGGGACTCGGAGCTGCGCTGTTCCTTAGTTTGAAACAGTTGTCAGCGGTATGTCCGCGGTTATGACAAAACTGGCACTCAATGCTTGGAGCGCTGTTTATTTTTAACTTGGGGCAATTATCTGCCGTGTGGCCGCGATTGCGGCAGAACTGGCACTCGACGCTGGGGGAGCTACTGTTTTTTAACTTGAAACAATTGTCCGCAGTATGTCCGCGGTTGTGACAGAATTGACATTCGAGACTCGAAGTGTTATTTTTTAATTTGAGGCAATTGTCTGCGGTATGCCCACGATTGTGGCAATACTGGCACTCGGGAACGCTTTCAAAACGCGGACGGTCCTCTGAAGGGTTAAGAGATTTATTACGAGTAGGGCAGTCAGGGGCCATGTGGCCCGAGGTCTTGCACAGTTGACAGGATACTATAGGGGACCGTTGTCCTAAATGGCATTTATCCGCGCTGTGCCCAGCACCTTTGCACACCTGGCAGGTCAATACCTCCCATTCGTCCTGTTTCTTTTTGCATTGGTCGGCGCTATGGCCCTGGTTTTTGCATAATTGGCAAGTGAGCAACGAGAAACGACAATTTTCCGACGTGTGGTTATCCTTTTTACAGATATTACAGATTTTAACTGATTTGAGGGGAGGGAAGTTTTCCAATTTGTTCGAGGCCGACTGTAGCTCCCGTCGTGCTTCAAGATCGCGTTCAATTTCAACTGCATGATCGATAGCAATGGAAATGTTATCGCAATGGGGGAGTCGCTGTTCGAGCTCCTCCCTTAATCCACGCTTGAAACACGAGAGGAAATAATCGTCCATTCTTTTCTTGAAATACTCGTTTTCTAGCCTGTTATCTGATGGTCTTTCTGTATCAAGTATCTCTTTTCCTTTCCTTTTAATTCGCATAGAAAATTCAGCTACAGTTTCGTTCTTCTTTTGGCAAATAGTACTGAGTTCTCCGACTAGTTGCATTTCAGTTTTGTTGGGTGCATAAAGCTTCTTAAGATATCCTAATAGGTCCTGTACTTTCTCGAATTTTGACGCGTGGATCATGTCTCTAACGGGGTTTAACAATCTATTCCGCATCATCTTCACCAGGGACTTTTCGGCCGCAGGGGAAACCACTTCCCTTGCGTCCTCACACCCGGCGACGAAATCCGAAAACGGAACATTTTTCCCATCGAACTCTGGGATTATCTTAACAACGTCTTTTATCAACATCAAGTCGTTTATACTCAAAGTTGCGGTTTCTGGGTTCATGGCTCCGCCTTTTCGGGGTAAATCTGGTCGTTTTGAAGATCTACTGGGAGGTACAAGACCAGGAAGTAGTGGAAGGTTTGATCCCCTCAGAGCATAACCTGAACTACCGGGGTGAATTGATTCGTTTGGTTCTGTATATGACAAATCCTCAGTTATATTTAAATCTAGTGTCTCGCAAGTTGATTCCTTATCCATGAGGTTGATTTGCAAAGGCACATTCCCTTTTTATAAATCCCGGACGAGCCCCCAAAAATTATATGTCACGTCCTGAGGGGACGTGGGCATATATATATGTGTAGTATCCCTCTTTCTTGCCTACGCCTAGCGCAATAGCACGGGATGAGGGTTAAAAAGGGGACGTGCTGGTGGAAAGGGTAATTTTAAAGAATTTCGTGGATGATCCAATCGTTGAAAATAACGGTTGTGACACTTGTGTTCGATTGACTCGTAATTTATTAGAATCAGCCGTATGGGTTGATCCTATTATCTTAAAGATACAAATTGAAGACAAAAGGGTGAAAATGTGTTCGCTTACATTGATGCGTCTCGGCGTTGACCCAGTCGCTTGGGTGTCGGGTACGGTCGTAAAACTAAGGGCCCTTCGTCGATGGCCCGAACGCTCGCAGATGGTGTGGGTGTGTGTGTGACGGATACAGCAAATGTTCGGTGACACAGATTCTGGTGTTCATGGATTTCGCGGTTCGAGAATGGAAAATTCAATGAAATATTGCGCGTAATACAAATGTCAAATTCTTAAGATTATCGCGTAACTGTTAGAGAACTTTCGAAGTACAAGATTTGTATAAACTCTAGTTGCAAGACAACGTACGCTTTACAAGAAAGGAAATGAATATTCAACGCGATGGATATCGGTTAAGGAACTCTAGATATGAGCCCGCTGGATTCTGACTGGAGTCTCGGATTGAGACTCGATAAAAAGAAGTTTGTGTGATCGTGGTTGCCGGAAGACTGACTTGATCATTTTCTTCTTCTAGGATGTAGGAAAAATTGGGATGCTGAGGTGGTGGGAGACTGGCCCCCTGGGAGGGTGCACATTTGGGGGTGCATTCTTTTGGATTGGTGGAAAATATGTATAAGTTGGAATGAGAGTGGGAGCGAGGAGTAGGTTGCGATAGCCACAACCGTCGCTCTATTTCCGGGAATTGGAGCTGCGCTTCTTTATCTGGAGCGCGGAAAAATATAGACGAAAAAAGGGGCCTTGTCGGCGCCAAGAACGCACGCTCGAGATAGGGCTTGTTGACCGAGGCCCGCGAGTCCGCATGGGAAATATCAACGCAGTTTTATGACCGCAGCAACTTCCTGGGTCGGAGGATTTTCTCCTAGCGAGTGTATATTTTTTAAGGATTTGGACATTTTTCCGCTCTTGGATGATCGTGAGCATTCGGTATCGTTGCGTTGTTATATATTTACGTCTTTATGAATATCATCACGCATTTCTTGCGTGTCGCTTCACGTGTTCGTCATCCTTGTAACCCGAAGGTTTCCTTTGTGTATTTTGGGTCTTAAGGACACTTTGCGATATACTCGGACTCTGTTCGGGTTACACCGAGACTGTTCGAAATTTTCCCGCTCATATATTTGTTCTCGATATCGTTAAGACCGCTACGCTTTCGCGTGGGAAGGTACGAGAAACGCTTAGTTATATTATTATGGATAGGCTACGTTTCCGCCGTGGTAGGCCTAACTCTAAAGAAAATATTCAGATCCGTCGAAAAATGAGAATTCCGCTATCGTGCGTATTAGGCTTAATAAGACATTGTACGCATTTGGTCGCGACGTGACAGTTCGCACTCGCCATGTCAAAAGATGTATTTATGTAAAAAGGAGAAATGTCGCGTAACGGAGGTCACACTCGCCATGGCAAAAAATATTATATATTTATATAAAAAGGAGAAATGCTGCGTTACGGAGTTCGCGCCATCGTACTGTCGCTATATACGTATATATAAATAAATGTTATTTATTTTTGTAACGAATGTCGCGTAACGGAGTTTGCGCATTCGCCCAAGTGAAAATAGGCCTTTGACTATAGAAAGGCGTAGTGAAAGAATCCAGCGAGTAAATTGCGAGTATACAGTGGGGTGTTCGAGACACCCGAGTATAAATAAAACAGAGTGACAAAATAAAATTTTTTACAATACCCTATCTCGTAATAAACAGTCTTCTAATCCGTTGTCGATATAAAAATTTGCACGCATCCCGTTTTGCAATTCAACCCCTTAACTCCGTTCTCAATCGCTTTCTTTTGCCGTAAAACTCTGAGGTGAACTTACTTTTTCCTAATCTTTAAGACTGCGTTCACTTTTAATCGTCACGCGTTCTTTGTGATCTTAATCCACCCCTTAAACCAGATTTCGGAAAGACCGTTCTCTTTACATTCACAAACAATACATCCACCCAGCGCGGCTTGAATCGTTAGGCCACTCGTCGAGTGTCTCATAACAATCGCTCGTTTAATTACTTAATCATGACTAAGGCTTTTCGGCGCTTTCGTATTTTTTTCTTCGCCGATTCCTCGGGACCTGCAAATAAATGAAGCCCATTCGACATTCATCTTCCATGTTACACTCGCACACTCGAACGCCTGCCATCAGATCGTCAGTCACGACCCGACATCTCTCGGTGACTTCTGCAACCTCGTGAAAGCCGCGATAAGAAGATAGCGGCGAATGCTCCAGCGCCCACTCCGGTCCCGGCCAGCCCAATTCCGCCGTTCCTCAGAGTTGAGTTTGAACTATCGTTCGATATTGATTTTTTAATGTTGTTCTTGTCAATGGTACCATTTTTTAAGGCCCTTCACCGGGTCCTGCATTTTCGGAATCAAGTATGCTTTGCTTCTGTCAGCGCGGAATGCCATTTTCTTTTTTTCCCAGAAAAAAATATTATTTTTGGTGGAATATACTTTTCCCACATAGGCGCTATATTTTATTTCGAAGAGTTCTCGAAAAACCATTTCCAAAGCGGACCTCACCCATCCCAAAATGGCCGCGCAAGAATTTAAAAAATGGGTGGCTACTTTATCATTGTCACCCTGTATGTATATACACTGCCGGTAAAAAGTATGGATACACACTGCCGGTAAAAAGTATGGATACATCTAGAAAAATTTCGCGCCGCACTAAAAGTTTGATATCTCTGTGAAAAAAAGATATCCTGATTTCTAAGGCGGCATTTTAAAAGGGACAAACGAAGCTTCACTTTGCGTTTTGGAAAAAAAAATTCGATTTCTTTTAGACCCAGGGCGCCATTTTGAAAATGGTCGTTTTTTGGCTGTTTAAAATTGGTTGCACGTCTTCAAGACATTTTTTTGGCCTTTTTTCAAAGAACCTTGAACGATAGAGCAATAGCTATAGTTTCCTTTTTTAGAAAGTTGCGTACGATTCTTTTTCACCGAGTTATCGCATTTTTTTTCAAAAAGACGATTTTGAAAAGATGCTGCTGAAATGAGAAACTTTGAGATTTAGAAAAAATTACCAAAAGGAAAAACAGTTGCGTTACATCGTATTGAATCGAGCAGAATTTTTTCAAAAATTTTTTTTCCAACATTGAATAAAATTTTTTTTTTTAATTTCAATTTTTTTTTCTCAATTTGTAGCCGCACAAAACATCCACCTCTTACCTCATCTAAGCACAAGGAGCAGAAATAAAGCTTCTTGTCTTTGTTTACATTTTACCTTTGTGGAGCGTAAAAAAGATTCTATTTCTCTCGTGTTCCTTTTCGGTCGTCGTTTTCGTTTACATTTTGGATTCTTTAGAATAATGTGACGAGTGTCGCGCTGACAAGGCCAGTTAGTTGTGCGAAAACTTCGACCGCGAACACGTGTGGTCTACAACCGACAAGTTTTTACGCAAATTTTTTGTTCTTAACGGATCATAATGGCACGGAAAAATAAATTCCACTGTATAAAAGAGGGGCTATTGTCGCATTGCGCGATAAGGGATTGTCGTACAGAGAAATTGCCAGACAAACTCGCGTGTCTTTGAAAGGAGTGCAGACGACCATCGGGAGATTTAAGAAGTCTGAGACGTATTTCAATCGCAATCGTTCGGGTCGACCCAAAGTGACAACGTCCTTAGACGATCAAAATATTGTCCTTACCAGCAAAAAAAATCGTTGATTAACAGCAACGGAAATCTGCGCCAAATTTAACGAACAAAGGGAAACCTCGATATCACTCACGACAGTGAAACGTCGTCGTATCAGTGCTGGCCTCAGAGGCTGTGTCGCCGTGAGAAAACCTTTGTTGCGTCCGGCGAACAAAAAAAACGATACTCATGGGCCCTGGAACACAAAAAGTGGACGATTAATCAGTGGATAAATGTCCTCTGGACAGACGAGTCAAAATGTTTCATCTTCGGTAGTCGTCGAAGCATTTTTGTTCGAAGAAATCCTTCGGAAAAAATGGCACGACAGGATTTCATACAAACTGTCAAGCATGGCGGTGGCTCCGTTATGGTGTGGGAGTAGTCAAAGAAGGTCATGGGGAAACGTCGCTGACGTCATCGGTGTCGCGGTGCATACGTGCTGTCTAGCGAGCCAGACCGTCTCGGTGGGCCTTTATGGGGAATTGGTGGTGGGGGGTCACGCTTTAGGGAACCGGCGGTGGGGGTAGAGGCGGGTGGGTATGTGCGGTTACTACCATACCGACGGTGATCGTAGTGCGGCTTGTCGGGCAGTTCGTTTTCACAGCCATATTAGGCAAAATAGGTTTCGGTACGCGGCGCAAGGTAAGGGTGATCCCATACCCTGGACTGTGTCAGGACGTGGGTTGAACAAGAAGAAATCATTTTCAACGAGACATATAAATGCTTTTATTTATGAGCATGTGGTTTCGTACATTCGATGGAGAGTGGTATAGAAAATTATTACGTGGAATATATTTCAAAAGCTTTATTATTATCGTGCGGGGAGTACACTTCCTCTCTCTCTCTCTCTCTCACTCTCTCTCTCTCTCTCTCTCTCTCTCTCTCTCTCTCTCTCTCTCTCTCTCTCTCTCTCGCTCTCGCTCTCGCTCTCGCTCTCGCTCTCGCTCTCGCTCTCGCCCTCGCTCTCGCTCTCGCTCTCGCTCTCGCTCTCGCCCTCGCTCTCGCTCTCGCTCTCACTCTCGCTCTCGCTCTCGCTCTCGCTCTCGTTCTCGCTCTCGCTCAGAAAAAATCAGAAGCTCTATTGTAGGAGAAATAATAGGAGACAAACTTAAGAATATAATGAGAGAGATTGTAGCTGAAGAATTGAGAAAAGTAACTGAAACGCTTATGAAAGAAATAGAAAAAGTAAAAAGTGAATTAAGAAGCTGGAGCACAAAGTGCGAACACCGAAAAATAGATAGTAGCGAAAAAGATGAACATAAAAGTAACAAGGGCGCAACCTTTTCTGAAATATTAAAGAAACAGAAAAATGAACAAATTATAGTGGAGCCAGTAAAGAGACAAACAAGCGAGGAAACAGCAGTTATGATAAAAAAAAGGTGGATGTAATGGGTTTAGGAGTGGGGGTTGATAAGATGGCAAAGGCCTCGAGAGGAAAAGTTATAGTCGAATGTGAGAAAATAAAGGACAGAGAAGCACTAGCAGGAGTCATAAAAGAAAATCTAGGCACGCAATATAAAATATACGCGCCAAAAAAAAAAAGTTACCGAAGGTTAAAGTAGTGGGCATAGAGGAAAAAGTGGGAAAAGAAAGCGAAGAAGTTTTTATCGAGAGGGTAATAAAACAGAATGGCTAGGAATTAAAAGAAAAACCACTTCATGTGAAAATCGTAAAAGTAATCGAAACACAAAGAAACGAAAGTACCGCTATAATAGAGTGTGATCCAGAGACGCATAAATTTTTCGGGGAGAAAGAAAAAATGAAAATATGATGGAAAAGTTGTCAGGTGTATGATTATGTAAGCGTAATAAGATGCTTCAAATGTTTTGGATATGATCACTTCGCGGCAGAATGCAGAAACGGGGTCAAGTGCAGAAAATGCAGTGGACAACATGAATTAGGAGAATGCCAATCAAACGTAAAAAAATGTATAAACTGTTGTCAAATGATGGAGAAGTATAACATACAAGATATAGAAACAGATCACGAAGCAACAGATGCGAGGTGCGAAGTCTACAGGAGAATTGTAAATAGAAATAAAAAAAACATTAATTATGGTAGCGAATAGCAGTTAACCACAGAGGGACGTACCTTAGAGGGAGCGTTTATCTTACTCGTAAATTCGCAAGGCTATCTCAACAACAAGGATCAAATAGAAAATTTAATAGTACGATTCAAACCAAAAATCTTATGCCTTACGGAAACTCATGTGACAGAAGAGATAGATGACTATGAATTGAGACTAGAAAACTATAAACAAATAAGATGCGACTCGACAAATACTAGAACAGGTGGAGTCTTGACTTTCGTGAATAAGGATATAAAATATAAAACAATAATAAACAAAAATATAGAGCAAAATACTTGGATAAGTGCAATAAGATTAATGGGAGAATATAATGAAATCATTGTTTGTAGTGTATACCACTCTCCAAACAAAAGTGATGGCAGATTCATAGATGTATTGACTAAAGAATGTGATAAACTAGTGGATATGGGTCATATACTGCTAGTAGGCGATTTTAATATCGATGTGAGAAAAGACAGTCATTACTCGAGACGACTTATACAAAACCTAAACAATTTGGGGATGAAAAGATACAAGAATGGATATACAAGGACCACGCGGAGATCGAAAACGGAGATTGACCTAGTTTTTTCGAATTTTTACATAATGACTACAGTTTTATTGACACCTAAGATTACTGACCATGATATTGTAAGAATAGACGTTTTAATAAATGACCAAAAAAGAGGGACAATGACAGAGTATTGTAGAAGAGATCTTACAAACCTAACCGAAGAACATTTTACTGCAATAATAACACCAATGTTACAACAAAGATGTGATATAAATCGTAGCGTAAATAACCTAGCAAATAATATTATACAATGTATGACAGAGACCATAAATAGTATAGCACCGAAAAAAACAATAAGAGTACCTACGAAATGGAAAGAGAAACCATGGATAACGGAAAATATAAGAGAGACGAGTAACCAGAAGGACTGGTTATATAAGCGTGCGACCATCACCGGGAAAATGAGAGACTGGAGTGAATATAAAAATAAAAGAAATATAATAGTTGCACTTATACGTAAAAGCAAACGGGAGTACTACGAAACAAATATCGATGCAGAAAAATCAAATCCCAAAAAAATGTGGAAAACGCTAAAAGAAATAATAGGGAAGAAAAAGACAGAGACCAATACGAAAGGAGTATTATTTGATGGGATATTATATAACGATGATGAAGAGATAGCAAACAAGTTTAATGATTTTTTCGTACAGAGCATTGAAGACATTGTAAATATAAATGGAGAGAGAAATGGAAATGTAGAAAAAATAGAAACTATAAATGAAAAAACAATGGAAGCATTCAGAGATATAAATAGACAAGAATTAAATAAAATCGTAAAGAACTTAAAAGATAAACAGGGCACAGAGGAAGGCATCAGTACAAAAATGTTGAAGATAGCATGGGTGAGCGTAGGAGACATTGTATTCAACCTGTGCAATAAATCGATGCAGGAAGGAATATTTCCGGAAGAGTGGAAAATCTCAACAGTTGTGCCAATCCCGAAAATAGCAGGAAGCATAAAGGCAGAGGAATATAGACCGATAAATATGTTACCGATGTACGAGAAAATACTTGAAATAGCGGTAAAAAAACAAATCCTCGAATATGTCGAAGACGCCAATATTCTCGTTCGTGAACAATCAGGGTTCAGGAGGAATTATTCATGTGAAACAGCGGTGCAAAACTTAGTTATCACGTGGAGAAAATGCCTGGATGAAAGCGAATTCATAGGAGTTGTCTTTTTAGATCTTAAACGAGCATTCGAGACTGTTACAAGAAAGGTAGTGTTAATGAAACTGAAAGGTTATGGAATAAAGGGGATGGTATACAAATGGATGGAGTCATACCTGGAAAATCGATCACAAAAAGTAAAATATAACAACAGCATGTCAAAAACAAAAGACACGAACCATGGAGTGCCGCAGGGATCTGTGTTGGGGCCCTTATTGTTCATAATATATATAAATGACGTAGTAAAACAACTGAAGTATTGCTCATGTAAGATGTTCGCGGACGACACAGTCATATACATTAAGGGTAAGGATCTCTGTGAAATAGAGAGGAAATTAAACGATGACTTGCAAACAATTACAAAATGGCTGAAAGTAAATGCATTGAGACTAAATACAGGGAAAACCAAATTTATGATAATACATGACCAAAGAAAGCCGTACCTGAAAAACTGCTGTGATATAAAAATAAAAAATGACAAAATAGAGGAAGTAGAGGAAATAAAGTACCTGGGAATTATTATAGTCAACAACATGAAATTTGATAAGCTGGCGGCGTTTATTGTAAAAAAAGTAGCCAAGAAAGTAAACTCTATGTATAGGAAAAATAAGTATGTGTCGATAAATACGCTAATAACCATTTATAAAAGTATCGTGGCCCCGCATTTTGAGTATTGTAACACACTGTTAATAAATGTTAACGAGTATTGGATGGATGTTCTACAAAAAACTCAAAACCGAGCGATGCGAGCAATCCTGCGGTGCGATAGGTATACGAGAATAAAGGACATGCTAGATGCTTTATGCTTTCTGAACGTGCGACAGAGGATGGAATACAATATATGCGTTTTTGTATATAAGATAAAGAATGGAAGGATGCCGGAATACTTACGTGATGAAATTACGACAGTAGGTGAGAGACATCAGTACAACACGAGACAAAAGAGTAATATATACATAAAACACCGCC